>VCJH01002311.1:9590-24125 GCA_024140565.1 Backusella australiensis | reverse complement strand
AAATAATGATGTTCTAAAAAAAAAAAAAAAGTTAGTGGTGTACAAAGTTGTTTGGACGGAACCTAAAACGAAATGAACAGAAAAGGAAATATCTAATCTCTTCACATATTAGAATCTTCAGGTCGGGCAACAAAACTAAGCGATGGACAACAGTAAACTTGTTTGTTGTCATGGCCATTGTTTATAGTGAATAGCCCTTTTGTAGTAAAAAGCACATATTGTGATGGGGCTTGGATGTGTCGAGATATATAAAAAGAAAACAAAAAAAAAAAAGCTTGCTGGTGATACATTGAATCGAATGACGAACAGTGTTGATTCCCCGCAACTATGATTAGAGTTCCGGTTGAGATAGTTTATTTTTATTACAAGTGTCTGTGTGCACGAAATCAAATCAATGCGGCATCAAAAAGAATAGTTTATTATGTCGTAATGCAAAAGTAATAAAAGTCAAATGTTGTACACTATTCTTTTTGTGTTTATATTAATTTTATATTCGTTATTCTGTTGTATTTATTATCTCATTTTGTTTCTTGTTTACCTGCTTGTTGTTATTGTCGTCACCTTGTTTCTCACTGTTCATCATTTGATATAAAGATGATGGTAACTCTGTACTGTTAAGACCATTCAACAGATTTCTTTATGTTTGTTTTTGTTCATCATGTGACGAGTAACATTTATATTATATAAAGTTGTTGGGGGTTTTTTTTCTACTTTTTTCTCTCTTTTCTTTATCCTCCTTCTTTTCCTTTTTATTAGTACTTTATATATACAAAATGATCATTAACGAATACCGTGTTATCAACAACTGTACACAAGACGAATACCAAGTTGGTAAAGTATATATAAACATCAAAATGAAGCACCATTGTTTATTTATTTGCTCTTTTTTAATATCTTCAGCACAACTTTATGCTACTGCTTTGGCCTCCAAGGAGCAAACGGGCGGCGGTGAAGGCGTGGAGGTAATAAAAAACGAGCCATATGAGAAGGGCAAAGAAAAGGGTCAATATACATACAAGATATTCCGACTTGCATCTCGGGTGCCTGCTGTTGTCAGGGCCATTGCACCTGCTGGTGCTCTTGATCTTTACGAAGAGGTAAACAAACAAACAAACAAACACGCAGATATGATGTAAAAAAAATAAAAAGGAGACTATTATATATATAAATATTTAATTGATGTAATCATGTAGGCATGGAATGCGTATCCCTATTGCAAGACAGGTACGTGCAACATTGATTTTTATTAATGATTACATCTTAATCCTCTTTTTTTTACATATTAGTCTTGAAGGTAATTACAAGTATATGTATACATTTATGTATAGGCTCACTCATGTGTATAATTTAATAAAAGAATGGCTACATGAAAGATTACTTTTCAATTGTATACGAAACACTGCATGTTGATGGATCTCGTGGTGAGATTGAAAATGCTCTAAATATCTCTGGAAAAGGTTAAGTGCATTCAGCTCTTTCATGTAGCATTGTTCTCATTTTGTTTTATCTTCTTAGATTTAAAGAAGAGAAATGTCATCATAATCGACATTGCCAACGATAAAATCGATAGCAAGGACTACAAAGAGGACGAGGATCCAAGACTCTTCAAGTCTGTAAAGACGGGCCGCGGGCCATTGACAGAATCGGACTGGCAACAAACATGCAAGCCCGTCATGACATGCTATAAGCTTGTGTACATTGAATTCAAATGGTTTGGTATCCAGGCCAAAGTTGAGTCCTTTATTGCAAACACGGTGCATACGCTCTTCACTAAATTCCATAGGTAGAATAAGCTAACTATTGTTAATGTATTAAATAATAATTGAATTTAAATAGACAATTGTTTTGCTGGACAGACAAGTGGTACGGCATGACCATTAGTGATATCCGAGGCTTGGAGTCTCAGGTCAAGGACGACTTGGATGTAAAGAGAAACGAAGGCGAGCCCATTGCTGTCAAGGAATAAAGACACGCATTGTTGTTGTAAAATGCATACACTTAGCAGAAAAGAAAATAAAGCACACTATTTTTTATGATGAGTTTCTCCTTATTATAACAAGTGACCACTCCATTTTCGAGTAGCCAAATCAAGAATTCTGTAGGCTTAAGCGAGCGATAAAAAACCAGTCTTTTTCGTCTCCTTTTTATTATTTTTATTTCTACTTTTTTACTCTACAAAATATAATAAACATGGACATTAATCAAATCTTATCCTTGTTAAATGTAATTACCATTTTTAATGCTGAAAAATAAAAGAACGCGGCCTAACAAAGAAACCGCAATACAATAGGAACAAAAGAATAAAGTACTTGACAAAACTATTATTAATAAAGTTAATCAATAATAATAATAATAATAATAATAATAATGAAAAAGCATAGACTGCAACTCCAACTCCACCAGTCACCGCTGTAACAGTTCCTTCATTTCCAGAAGGCTTAAATCTATCCAGCTTTGATCCCAACATCATCAACCAAGTGCGTCAGGAATACCTTGCCAAAAAAGAACACAGTGAAAAGACCACTGCTCCTTCCGCCAATGATGATACACTTGATGGATTATTGGATTCTTTAAAGCACGCCACCACCGTGACACCCGATGTGCTGACAGCCATCAGTCGAATGGTAAAGGAAACCCAATTATTAAACGTATTGAGAAGGTGCAAGGCACGACAGGATAAAAAGGAAAGGGAGTTGTTTCAGCATCGTGAATCCATCAAGGCACGACACCTAAAGCAAAAAGACGCTATATTTGCAAAGTAAGTCATGGCATCATTGTAAGAGAGGTTTCATTGAATGGTGTTTTTCTAGAGAATTGATAGGCGTTTCCGATCCAAATGCAATCAAGGTAAAAGAGAATGGGGATCAAATTAGAACAGCGAGGTTAAGTAAGATGTGGTATTTAGTTGCTGGAAAGAGAATCTGCACAAGAGTTGAAGAGAATGGATGTTCAGATAATAAAGGACATGGATAAAGAGGGCAGACTATTGCAAGAGGAATTAACAAAGGTAAAATCATAAAAGAAACATTGCGATATTCAATTCAATATATTCATTATTGCACAGTTGAAAGTGCCTCTGTTTAAAGCGACCCAGCATCCTCAGGATTTACAAGCACAGCAAAAGGTATTGGCTATATTGGCGGACATGATGTAACGATAAGACGTATATTTCTTTTTTATTCTTTAATAATAATAATAAAAATGTATGTAATAAGAGAGAAAACGAGCGGAATATGATGATTAAGTGTGTGTGTGTATAATAAAAAATATAGTCAAAAATAGACTATTCTACTTTTTGTCCCTCTACTGGTGCTGGTGATGATGATGATGATGATGATGATGACTTCTTCTTCATCTTCTTATCCTTGGGTTCGTCAAATCCATAGAGCGGTATAAAACTGTCGACAATGCCCACATCCTCAAACAGGTTGGGGAACAGCCAGAAGCCACGAGAGACAAAGGGAAGCGTGAGGACATAGAGAATGAGACGAACAATGGCAATACCGAAAAACACACCCACCAAACAGAGCACACCGACACTAAGATACCACACACCCATTCTCAGGAAGTTGGGCCACAATGGGAACAGCACGCCGGCAAGAATGGTGGCGACCAAAAGGGCGGCGCCCACATACAGCTTCATCTGAGACCCTTCATAAATCCACATGTAATATCCATCCTCCTGTACTTCCTGAACCGGGTTGGGCTGCAACACACGAGGCGATCCTTTACCGCCAATGGAGTCGCCACGATCCACACGCAACACAAAGCCCAATCTGCCCATCTCGTTGAGTGCCTTGAAGGCCTCCTCGCGGTTGGCGGGGGCCGGATGGTCCTTGGGGAGCGCCTTGGCATAGTTGGGGTTCAACAGGGCGTCGATACCTCTCTTTCCTTTAAAGTACTCAAATCTTTTACCGTTAAACACACCCTGTCTTGGCTTCAAGCCCGATTTCTTGACATCCTTCATGTAGGCTGCTGTTGCTTTGTAGGCGTCCGGTGCCTTGTTTGCATCGTTTATTTGGATGGTGCGGGTCTGGCCTCCTTCTGAGGGGCCGTGGTTACAATTAGGACCGTGCTGATGACTCATTGTTGAATGTGATGAGATGTGGAAAAAGAGAGAATAAATTTCCAAATAATTTAACACATATTTTTAATTCTCAACAACAAATGATCACTCCTACTTTTTTTAGATTGGCCAATCACAGCCCGCCAATGATGAACCTTGGATTTCTTTTTTTGGGAGACAGAGGAAAGAAGAAGAAGAAGAAGAAGAGAGTCCAATGCTTCAAAACATGAAGAGAGCACAGACAACAACAACAACAACAACATAAACACAATGATCTTCCAGGATAAACAAAAAGTCCCTTATTTTAACGCTAAACAGACAAACTAAAAGCAGGTTTTATTTCCCTTTTGGTGACTGTCACTTACTTTTGCAAAAGGGAAAAATGGACTCTTTTTTATTTTATTTATTTTTTAGTCCATCCAATAGAAGGGTTACAAGTTCACTGCTGAAATACAAAATCAACTCAATTGCTTACGATATTAATTGCAGCACTTTAATACATATTTTACATATAAAACCCCTCTCTTCTTCTTTTCTTTCCATATTTCACTCTTATTTTCTTTCTTTCTTTCTTTCTTCCATAACAACATAACATGTCATCACGTTGGCTGTGTTTACTTGTATGCACAGCACTAGTGTGTACGCTAATGTCGACAGTGCACGCCGCTGTCATGTCGATAGATTACGGTACCGAGTGGTTCAAGGTCGGTCTTATAAAACCGGGCATCCCGTTGGATGTGGCGCTCAACAAGGATTCCAAGCGCAAGACCCAGTCGGTGGTGACCATTCGTGGCCAGGAACGCATCTACGGAAGCGATGCCGTCAGTCTTGCTGGCCGTTTCCCCCACCTCACCTACTCCAACCTCAAGAGCATCATGGGCAAAGGCTTTGACGACCCTCACTGTGAGGAATACAGGGCACGCAGCGTCACAAAAATGACCCTCGAGGAGGGCCGTCCCATCTTTATTCATAATGAGTCTGCTGCTTTATTGTCTATTGAGGAACTGATTGCCTATCAGTTCCAGAATGCTAAGCAACAGGCTTCAAACACTGCCGGTGAAAATGTAAAAGATGTTGTCATCACAGTAAGTTGTATTCATATCTAGCATAAGATCAGTATCTTATATATATATCTACATTTCCCTAGGTTACACCATTTGCAAATCAATATGAACGTCAAGCCATTCTTGACGCTGCCGAACTTGCCGGTCTCAACGTACTTTCTCTCATGCACGATGAAACCGCCGTCGCACTCAACTTTGCATTGAACAGCGAGCTTGGAAAGGGTGTTGAGAACCACCTGTTTTATGATATGGGCGCAGGCTCCACCGTCGCCTCCATCGTCTCCTTCACCACCACAGAGTCCAAGAAGGGTAAGCCCAGCAGCCCTCAATTGGAAGTCAAGAGCGTGGGTTTTGACCGCACATTGGGCGGTCATGAATTGGACGTGCGCCTTCAAAACTTGATTGCGAATGGTTTTATGAAGATCAATGGTGATCGTGTAAAGACTGATATTAGAAAGGCTGATGGTGCAATGACACGTTTGTTAAAGGAGGCAAATAGAGTCAAGCAGATTCTTAGTGCTAATACAGAAACAATGGCATCTGTAAGTAAATTTAGTCACTGTGTGTGTGTGTGTGTGTGTTTTAATATTCATCACCTTGTCTAGGTTGAGAACCTTCATGAAGGTCTTGATTTCAAAATGAAGGTCACTAGAGCTGAATTGGAGTCGATTTGTTCCGATTTGATTGCACGTGTTCAGAATCCCATGAAGAAGGCCTTGGAAGCTGCCAGTATGACAGTTGTAAGTTGATGATAATAGAAGGAAAGGGTATATATTGTGTCTAACATGATGTATAGGACGATATTAAATCTGTTGTTATTGTTGGTGGCGGTGTTCGTGTGCCTTCTGTTCAACAAGAATTGATTAAATTGGTTGGAGCGTAAGTTGGATTGGAATAGGAGAGGGTTTGAAAACAAAAAAAAAACACAGAAAACTAAAAAAATAGAGGTTATTTCTTAGTCAAAAGATTGCCAAGAATGTGAATGGTGATGAAGCTGCTGTATTGGGTGCTGCTTTCCGTGGTGCCTCTCTTAGCAACCAATTTAGATTGACAAAGGATATCAGCATCAAGGATATCATTGCTTATCCCATCCAGGTTGCTTATCAGCCTGAGGTCGATGGAAAGGAAGCTCCTGCTGTTCATACTGTTTTGTTTAAGCAGTTTGGCGCCCTTGGTACTCGCAAGATCATGACCTTTAAGCGTGATTCTGACTTTGACTTTGATATTGCTTATGGAGGCGATGAGTTGGGTGATATTGCAAAGGTCAAGGTTACTGGTTTGACTGCTGCTCTTGAAAAGCATGCCGAGGATATCAAGTCTACTGAACATCCTCCCAAGGTCCGTATTACTATTGAGATGTCTGATTCTGGTATTGTTTCTGTTCCCGAGGCTGCTCTTCATGTTAGCAAGGCTTCTTTCACAGACAAGGTCAAGTCTTTCTTTGGAAAGGATACTTCTAAGGATAAGGCTGCCACTGAGGTAAGCTATTTTATACAAGAACCATACTACCATTTACTAAAACATGATATTTTCTCATAAAAGAAGGAAAAGGAAGCTAAAGAGGATCAACAAAAGAATGAAACCGATGCTTCTTCTTCTGCTGCTGCTGCTGCCGATTCAAAGAACGATACTGTTGTCACCGAACAACAAGAAAGCAAGGAAACCGTCATCAAGGTACCCTTGACTGTGGAATACATTCCTACCGGTATTCTCCCTCTCAGCGAGAAGAACAAGGTCATCGCAAAGGAAAGAATTGCTGAACTTGACCTTGGTGATCACAAGAAGAAGGTTCGCGAAGAGTCTCGTAACAACTTGGAAACCTTTGTCTACCGTGTCCAAGACTTTTTGTATGACGATGTTGCTGCTATTGTCGCTACCGAAGATGAAATTGAAAGCTTCAGAGAGAAGCTCTCCGAGACCTCTGACTGGCTTTATGATGATGGTGAATTCGCAGAAACCGCTGTTTACACTAGTAAACTTCGCGAACTTCAGTAAGTACTATTCAAAAAGAGTGAGAATATTATACTAAACGCTTATTAGATCCATCGAAAACCCTATCCAATTCCGTTTCAAGGAATACCAGAACCGCCAAAAGAACATCAACTTGGTCAACACCGTTGTCAAGTCCACTTACGAATTCGTCGAAGGCATCAACAAGGAAACCACCCATTACACCGAAGAGGAGTTGAACGGTTTGTTGGATAGCGCCGACGAGCTTGATAAATGGATGGTTGAAAAGATCACTGCACAAAAGGCTCTCTTGGATACCCAGGAACCCGTCATTGTCACCTCTCAGGTCCTTCAAAAGACCAACAAGGTCAAGGATCAATTGGTCAAATTGATGGCCAAGAAGAAGCCCAAGGTCCCCAAGAAGAAGAAGGAGGAGGAGGAAGAATCCAAGTCGGAGGACCAAAAGCCTGAAGATAACAAGCCTGAAGAGGAAGATGTCAAGAAGGAAGAGTCTGAGAAGCCTGATCATGAACATGATGAACTTTAAAATATAGATATTAATTATAAATTATATAAATATAGATACATCAAAAACAAGAGAGAAATGACTTCTCTCTTTGTATAAACATACACACACACACACCCTTTTTTTATTATTATTATTAATAAACAAATCCTTCAATGTTTATAATATGTTGCATCATTATTATGAGTGAAAACTTGGATGATGCGCATTGTGCGTATCCATTGCGACAATGAACGTCACAACACCCTCTATGATAATAAAGCAATCAAACAACTTCTACCCACTCTTTCATTCCCACACAAGAAAATGAGAAAACCCTGCCCAAAGAACATCCCCAACAATTTTTACTTCACAGGAAGTGATATCAAAAAGTTCAAGATACCCTCACTTCTAAAGGATATCAAAGTCGACCGCTGGAACAACATCCCCCAGCTTATCACTATCGCCACCAACAGCCGCCGCCAGATCTCCAAAAATCGCAAGAGACAGGCATGGATCAAGGCATTCAAGCGTGTCGAGGAAACCTGTATGCGCACCGCCCTTTCCTCATTTGCAGGAAAAATGGCTGACTACCTTGAGGATGAGGTCGGACAGGAAGAATTTGTCACCGCGCTACATGATCGAGAGATGGCGGTCCTTTTCAGACGCTTGGAACGGTACAGGAAACGTGTCAATATCAAAATGATGATTGAACATGCTCATTCTATGGAGAGGGACCTTGATAACATGGTGAATGCAAATGAACAGAGGGAAATGGCGGATGAAGAAAGTGATAATAACTCTTTGTCGGATTAAATCCCATGAATTACCCTCTTTTTTATTTTTAATAATAAAGGCCTTATCATCATTTAAAACTAAGCTTTAGCATGTTATCAAATTCATAATGGACCTAATAATTATTATATATATTTTTGGTTGATAAGAAAGTAAACATGATGCCATAGTAAGGGGAGAATGTTAGTCTTCATTGTCCAGAAGAAAGAGCTACCCTGAACTCATTTTGAAAGATCAATATCTTCACGTAGTTTAATAAAAATGAAAATGGTGTTTAGTAGTTTCTAAAATGGATACGCAAGTTATGATATCAGTCAATAAATATATTTTGCTATCGTTAAAAAGTTATTTCACAATGAAATTAAACCTCAGTCAAATAAAAATAAAAGCATTGCCTGTATTTTTCCTTTGAAGAAACTATAAAGATGAATATATTTCTATATATATATAAAAAAAATATAAAAAAAAACACACACACACACACATATTTTATTTCGAAATGAAAAGTTGAAAAGAGTGCCTGAAAATGAAATATTTCGATGATTCATGCGTCAGAACAAATAAAATCGACGGAAAACAGGAGTTACAACCATAAAATGGAAAAGAGCACATGATCAAAACCTCATTTCGTTTATTTATTTTCTCCTTTTTTTATTTTTTTATTTTTATTGTCTCTTCCTTCTTTTTATTTTTATTGTTATTTAAAAAGAAGACGAACGATGTCGCCACATATCCCATTCCCTTTGCGTGAAGCCAAAGTAGAAGAAAACCAGCCTTTTCAACCTAATCTCAATGTTTCACTCACTTGCCCAGATTGCCGCATTCACCCACCTCATATTGTAGAGGAATTTGCATCTGGCGATCTTGTGTGCGGTGATTGTGGGCTGGTCTTGGGTGATCGCATCATTGACACTCGTTCTGAATGGAGAACATTTGCCAATGATGAGGGCGATGTATGTTTTGTTTTAATACAATAGATATCTTTTATATACAAGTTGAACACATCCATTTTTTTTTTAATATAAATTCCATTTTAGGATCCATCTCGTGTGGGCGCAGCATCCAATCCATTGCTAGACGGCGATCAGTTGGATACAATCATTTCTCGCAAAGACGGTGGAAGCGGTATTGCAAAGGATCTAAACAAGGTCCACGGAAAGGCAACGGCACAAAAGGGGGAGCGCAACCTTGTTCAGGCTTACAAGGAAATCAGCGCCATGTGCGATTCGATATCCTTATCTAAGCTAGTCAGCGACACGGCAAAGCAACTCTATAAACGAGTGGAGGATGAGAAGCTGCTGAGAGGTAAATCGAGCGATGCCATCATTGCAGCGTGTATCTGCATTGCCTGTCGGCAAGAACGAGTGGCCAGAACATTCCGTGAGATTTGTGCCCTGACACGAGTTCCAAAGAAAGAGATTGGCCGCTGCTGCAACGCTCTCAAGGCCAAATTGCAAACAAACACTTCCGTGATGAACTCGGAGGATCTTATGTCCCGCTTCTGCTCCAATTTGCAGCTGCCAAACTACATTCAAAAATCGGGCGTGGATTTGGTGAGAAGGGCAAAGGAATTGGGTACACTTGCAGGCAAGTCGCCTATTTCGGTGGCTGCGGCTTGTATCTATCTGGTGTCTTATCTCTTCAAACATCCAAAAATAACAAAGGAAATTGCTAATGTTGCGGGTGTGTCCGAGGCAACTATCAAGGCTGCTTACAAGTCGCTTTATTTCGAACGCGAGAATTTAATTGACTTGCAGTCGTTAAAGGATAAACCCAATTGTGAGAACATTAGCTTTGATGAATTGCCTCTACCTTAACTCTTATTTTTATATGTTTATGTTTCTCCGATTTAAATTATTTTTATTTTAAAACTCTATTTTTCTCATATTATCATACATGTTCAATCATATTTACACACACACACACACACACACACACACACACACACACACTTTTTCCTTCAATACAAAAAAAATATCCACTTTTTCGATATTTTAAAACGTAAAAGCTGTTGAGCTTAGTCTATCAAATATTCCCGGATATTTAAGCTTCTGGTTTTGAAGATAGCAGATGTCAAGTGAGTATCTTTATTCCTCGTATATGTACACTATTCATTAATTAAATAAAGAACAAGTAAAATATGATATTTTTCAATTCAAGTATTGATCTATGTGATAGAAACTAAAGCTCATATTTAAAGCGTAGAAATAAGTGCTAGCAACTGTAATCGAGTAGTTAGTGTCGTATTTACCTTACCGCAATGATGGTATAATACACATATATACTTTCTGTTGTTCATCATATCGATTATTTTATTTATAGCACAATCGCTCTATATTCATTAACTCTCTCTTTCCACTTTAATAAAGAGCTTTAAAAAAGCTTCGCTTCTTATACATTATATTAATTGATTTGAAAGCTTCATAATATCACAGTGAACTCAAAACAACATGAGATATTACTTTCAATAACTAAGCCTTTTTTATGGCGATCAACCTAGAATTCACACCCGACATTCTATTTCTTTTCAATGGCATTCTATCTTCTTTTTGGCAAACGATATTTTATTTATAGGTCAGCGACATTTTAGTTTTAAATCAACGACAAAATCAGCCGAAAAAGTGTAAAACCAAAAAAAAAATGCATTACTATTTCATTCTCTCTCTCTCTCTTTTCTTCTTCTCTCATCTTTCTATATTAATATACAAATATATAATTAACTTTAAAAAAATGGTACTGTTAAGCGCAAGTGATGTTTTGGCCAACTTTACTCAGTCACAACCATGCCTTCGTATGCCAGTTTTATGCACGCTTAGTAGATCACTCGGTTGGAGAATATTAACAGAGAGCTATGAAGAGTAAAACAATGGTTTCCATGATATATATATATATATATATATACATGTTCTATTACTACAATATTGTTATTAAACAACGAATTCAATAGTTGCTTAAAAGGCTTAAAAACACATTATTTCGATGTTACAGCAGCAAGTGGGAATGGTGAAAATTACTTGACAAGCATGGCCTTATCAGAAGAAACAGGCATCATGGCCATCAGCTCTGGTTCTAAAGAAGGAAACCTCTATTTTATCAAAGATAATTTTACAACACCATACTTAATACCCAATTGTCGATTTAGAGTAAGTAAACATTTTATGATGCAGTCTGACACATGTTCTTATCTTGTTTTACAAATTAGCCAATCCATAAAGAAATCTTGGGTTCACCCATCTATTCGCTTGATTGGTCAGGGAATCATCTTTTAGTTGGCATGCATAATGGGATCACGCGGATATATAAGGTTCAATTTAGTGAAACTGATGGGAATGATGAATATACCTTTGAACAGCTTTCTCTTGTTGGGGAATATAAGAATACAATACATGGAGTAAGAAACACTTTATATATATATACTGTTGATCATCGATTTAACGTATTATTTATACTCGCAGACTGATATTCATTCATCGAGTTATACAATCAACCTACATGTAAAATCTGTAGAGTTTTCATCCAAATACGCATCCAGTTTTGTCGATAGCAGCAAAGACACATCTCTTTCAGAAACATCAACTGTACCTAGTCGATTTTTGAGTTTAACGGCGAATAAAATTGCAATTTGGGATGCATTGCAAGAAAAAGCACCATTAAGTAGTATAAAGGTTTTTATTTCAAGATAATTGTGGTACGTTGAATAATAGAGCTTATTCTTTTTCTTTTTGTCAAGGCATCCGAAAACCCAATTAATTGTGCCAGTTGGTCGCCAAACCAACCACGCTCTTTGGTTGTATGTGGTGGGGTAGATAAAGAATTAAAAATAATTGACACCAGGATGGCAGTAGGAGACGATAAAGGCGTTGTATGGTGTACAAAAAATGCTCATGATCGGCCGATCCGTGATGCCAAATTTAATCCTTTCCTCCCTTATTGGTTGGCTTCTGCAGGTAAATCCTACTGTTTGAAGAAATATTTCTTTGTTATTTCATTTTTGTATTAAATCGAAAAATAGGCGAGGATTCCATTGTTAATATTTGGGATGTTAGGGGAACTTACCATGCCCCTGTAGCAAAAATAGATGGGCATTCCAGTGTGGTATCTTCGGTAAATAAGAATATTATACATATGTTTTTAAAGTTCTTTCTGGCTCATTATCGCATTATGTTTTTTTTTTTTCTTTTTTTTTTTTCTTAAGATTTCATGGTCAAATATTCGACCAGAAAATATACTAACTGCTTCCTTTGATGGTACCATGCGATTCTGGGCATTATCTCCCGAGACATATCCCATGTGGGATACCCATTATCGTTTGGGAAACTATGGTGAAACCGATTCTTTACCTATCAATTATGGCTCGATAGCCAAAAAAGGCAGCACAAATAAGGGCTGGTCTAGACAGAGCAATGGTTACATGAATGCAAGTGCGATGGAATCATGGCTGAGTGATGGGGACACAATAGATATTCAACCAAACACAACCATGAAGCTAGTAGGTGCATTGGGTCTGGGTGAGTGGGGTAAACGTGAGCCTGGACCTATTTATAAGGGGGAACCTATTGTTGAAGCAAGAGGTGCCGTTCTATCTATAAAATCTTCAAGATCACATCCAAGTCTCTATTACTGTATAACAGGAGGTGGGCAACTAACGTCCCAGACAGTTCGGTGTGATGTTGCAACTAATATAAAGTGCTACCATCGTCAATACAACTTGAAGGACAAAGATAGCTTTATTAAAGATGTTGAGAATGATATATACATTAGGAAAATACCTGAAGCAAGAGATAAACTGGATAAACTAAAAGAATACTCATACGACAATGAGGAAGATGAAAAGTAGGTATATTTAAAAGAAATGTGTAGCATATATGTAAGCGCTTGTTTTTAATCAATCTTGTGTGAACTTGTAGCACGAAAAAAAAGGCGGTTGCTTTTCTTGAGAATTGTATAAAGGATTTTCCTTCTATTAAACCGAGTGCGTGGAAATTTGACTCAATTCCTGAATCATTGAATACAGAGGAAGTAAATTCACGCCTAACAGACAATGACAGGTGGGAGTACTCTATCAGCGTGTTTAAGGAAGAACTCAAATTTTGGAACCCACGATTACCTCCCGGCTATAAGCAAGCTAGGATGATACCTGTAAGTAATATATATATATATATATATATAGTCAAGACATTTATATGTTTATTTTTGATTTAATACATATCTATACTTGCATAGGTTAATACAAATGATCCAAATCTTGTACCAGAAAACGATGATAAATTACGACCCCCGTTACCACAATTTCCTGTTTCAAACACCAGCTTAAATTCTAAAAATAGCGACAACTCTTACAATGAAGACATTGCACTGCAAGTAAACAGAAAAATTCTATCACTTGAAGATACTCAACATACTTCGTCTTCTGTACCTCTTAATATGCCATCTTCATTGAGTGAAAACCAACAGCCACAAGCTAACAGGGATGACAGAACTTCAAAAAGAACAAGGGATTTAGTAATGTCTCCAGTTTTGACATCAAGTCCAAAGACCATTCATCAAGAGCTGCCTTCTACAATAGATTTTAAACTACCAGCTATGTCACCAACAACCACTACTTCTCGAATTGTAAATTCTAGAACTGGACCCGATTCAAATAAGCCAATCTCTACTCCACCTATTTTAAGCGATATCGCTCATACCGACCCCAAAACGCCATCCAGCATCAATACGAATCCATTTTTAACACCTACACAGTCCACCAATCCATTTGAATCCGATATAACAGGTTTAGGGATACAGCGTATCAAATCAGATGAGCAAGACCGCCAAAGCGTCAAAAGTGCACAAAGCTCAGAAGGCACCAGCAAACTACAAGGCTGGCTCTCCCTGGGGCTCACTCGCAGCCGTTCCCGGAACACAATGGATGGGGAGAGCACATCAAAGCCAAAAAAGAATAAGCTTAGCTTGTTTAAACAATTGAAATCTCGTACTTATAGTAATACAATTAATCCTAGTGACAAGGTCAGTTCACCTGTAGTACAGAGCCAGGCAACTGGACGTCGTGAAGACTCCAACTCAATTTTTTAATAAAAACAAACTTGTATTTTTCTATTTTATAATATCAACATGGATTGACAACTTTTCGATTCAATGAGCAATTTGGACTG
>VCJH01002310.1:20857-34844 GCA_024140565.1 Backusella australiensis | reverse complement strand
TAAACCCATCTTCAAAAAACGTGTTTTCATGAACTGATTGGAATTAATTGTGATTGTATCTAATGCTCTTCCATGAGTTCATATAAAGGAGTTCCGTTTAGAAGCCATGTTGTACAGCGCTTTTTTTTATTTATTAAAAAGGAATATGAATAACTATTGCTTCTTCCAAATGATCGCCAGAAAGCGACAAACTATTTTGGGAATCAAAATTCTCGATCAAATTGTTTCAAATGAGCTTTTTACTTTGTTTTTAAAAGAATATTTGAAATGTATACAGTTTATCTGCCACTCTTTTTTATTATTATTATTCCTTACTTTAGTCTTTACACTCTCTAACACAGATACACAGATACACACATACACACATACATATATGGATATATGAATATATTTACAGTGAATATCATGTGTAGATGAAGGGAATACTATATCGTATTTCATCATTACTTTATAACAAAAAGATTGGCATATGGCGGTAAGGCAGGAAGCACAAATATAAAACGAAAAGCAAAAAAAAAAGAGGAAAAACGACTGTACAGTATACTTTTATTATGTATTTTTTTAAAAAAAATAATTGTTATAGTTATTATTATTATTACTATTATTATTATTGTTGGAAGGTGGCCAGGTCGCTGGGATGCAAGTAGATGCACTTGCTCGCGAATTTACAACTATCTCCAGATCTACATCATAATAAAGTTTGTAAAATAGCAATAAAAAGTACAATAAAGTAACACTTACCGGCATTGAGTCTGAGGATGGTAGAATTTACAGTTCTTGTTAGAGCACTTGGGCCAGTAAGTACATCTACTTTTCTTTGTGGGCTTGCGGGATTGTTTTTGTGAGGCGAGGGCATCGTGAAGGGTTATTTTGGGTGATGTCTTTGGTTTCATACTCTTGGGGATGAAAGGTGCTGCGTTGGGGTTAATGGTGTGCTTGTATTGTACTGCAACTTCTTGCTTGATTTTATCCTCATCCTCCTTCACAGCCAAATCCTCTTCCTCGCGGTTCTGGTCATCCTCACCCTGCACTGCGACTTGGTGCTTCACCTGCTCTTCAGGTTTGCTCACAATGATATATTCATTCTCGGGAGCCACCTCCTCTTTCTCAACCACAACATCTTGCTTGACCTTATCCTCATCCTCACGGTTCTGTTGGGGGGCATCCTCATTCTTTACTGCAACTTCTTGCTGCTCAGCCTCGCGAGTCTGTTGGGGGGTGATATCGCTCTGGGCATCGTCGTTCTTTACTGCAACTTCTTGTTCAGGCTTCTTTACAATGATTGATTCAGTCTCGTTCTGGACATCCTCATTCTTTACTGCAACCTCTTGCTGTTCAGCCTCGCGATTCTTCTGGGGGGCAACCTCGCTCTGAGCATCATCATTCTTCACCGCAACTTGTTGTTTTTCCTGCTGTTGAGCCTCGCTCTGGGCGTCGTCCTTCTTTACTGCAGCTTCTTGCTTCTCCTGCTGTTCAGGTTTATTTATAATAATTGATTCAGTCTCGCGATTCTTTTCTGGAGCCAACTCCTTCTTGGCCTCTTCCTTCTTTACATTGCCGTTGCTAAGTTCACGTTTTTGAACTATTCAAGTAAAAGCTTAGTTTTCATAATTCATTCTTCTTTTTTTTTTAGAAAAAAATTACCTGAATCAGCACTATGTGACTGGCTTTCTGCTTTGCCTTCAACACCCCCAGCTTTGACTGAATTATTTTTTGTAGCTGGCTTTTTGGAGTCAGGCTTGGTCTGTTGCTTGTCTATTTGAAAGGAGGTTAGTTTTGTTGTTTCTTGTGTATAAATATGCTTTGTCTTACTTGAAAAGAGAGTCCATGCAAGAGCGGCAGTGGTAATCACAACAACGGTTGTTACAATGGCTACTTGGTGACTAGTGCGCATTTTTTAATTGGTATAAAGTGGTTGTTTTTTTTTGAAAAAGAGAGTTATTCAACGGTAAGAATAAACTAAGACGAAATAAACAGGGTATTTATTGGAAAGAGTTGCGACAAGGAACAAATTCAACAAGAATGGCTGTTCAAGCTTTTTTTTCGTGTGGTTTAAAGAAAAGAAAAGTATGTCAAAGAAAAAAATTATTTTTTTTTATTGTCATGAATTTAAATTCCGACGTTTTTGGCCCAGTCGCTGGGTGACGAATTGACAAAGTCTCCTGTGAACAGCCACTTCTCTCCATTAAACAATACAAAAAAGGAGATGACAATACACCTTTGGTTTAAGCGTTCAAGAAAAAAACAAGTGTTTTCTTTGCTGCTTCTATTTTCACTTAGACCGATCTCAACGATGGAGTTGCAATTGTGTTGTTGTAAAATAAAATATGGCCTTCACTTTTTTTTAAAAAAATTAACTAACAATTACCACCAAAATACTAAAAATAATAATAAAGGAGCTTATTCTATTTCTTGTAAATAAATAAATGAAACAGGAGAGAATATCTTGATATTCAAGCTGTGCCTTTTTCTTGGTCTTACCTTTTTTTAGAAAAAAAAAAGTAGGATCAATCGTTTTTGTATATTTCTTCTCTCCTTGTCTATTTTTCTTTTACTTTTACAATGTTTTTACTTTGATTTTGTTTGCCTTTCTTTTCCTTTGTATTTACCAACTCATCTTCGTTTAAAAGTTTGGTTTTCGCGTTAATTTTAAAGCGCCGCATTATACTTTTTTTTTTAAAAAAAATATCATCTCATCTGCCATAAAAAAAGGTTCCCCCACACTAACGTCTTCTTCCTAATGTGGATAATATTAAGTCATCATCGTTATTTGGGTTTTTTTTTCTCTCTTTCTTTTTCTTTATTGTATTTGCATCACTTTGCACTTTATCATGTTTATAAGCACGCCTTACTTTATTAAAAACAAAAAGTACAGTTTTTATAAGATACAACAAAATGGCTTGTTTTTTCTTCTTCTTTGTGATACCAAGCTCATCAGGGCTACTTTGCTTTACATTATTTTCCTCCTGTTTCTATTTTCTTCTTATTCATTATTGATTTTACTATCACTGCTAAAGTCAACTTTGTCATAGTCACTGCTGATGGATTCATTCAAATATTTTTAATTTCATCACATGGTTTTGATACTTTGACATTTTAAACTTTTTTAATTTGATAATTCGTGATGACACTCTCGTTGTACAATAAAAGTTTTTCTATTTTAAGTCTAGCCATCTCTCGTATTCCCGGGTTACAGAAAAGACACATGAGCCGGTTTTTTACCTTCTTTTGAGTAGTAAAACAAGACCCTTAAATGTAAAGTGAATTGTTCTGCATATGATCTACGTTATGTTTATTAATATAAAAATAAAAATAAAAGTAAAATGATCATGGATAAAATTAAATGCGTTTGTTTTTGTACAACATTGATTTATTCCATAAATCAAAAGGAACAAAGAGAAATTGGCATGCTTCCATATTAAATACCCTTTCATTATTAATCACTGCTATCGTCAATACATTTATGGCGCGTGTGGATGAATTTGGAGTGTAAAATATTATCATTCACACAAACAGAGTAAACGGAAGTTGCCCCAAAGGCACTAGTATTAAATTGAACGATTCCGATTGGATGGTATCAAATTTATAAGCGGAATTGGCTGCAACACGCTTCAGTGTTGCATTGAGTGTTTGTAGCTTATATCTTGATATTTCTTTTTAATTTAGTATAAAAATCTGTCCATTACTGATGAATTATCCTAGAATCATACCAATTACTGCCCATAGTACCATTAATAGATAATCTAATAAGTCATTTATCAATCTGGACTTTTGTTTCATTTGACAACATTTCATCCCATGTTCAATTGCCTTTTCGTTTTGGTCTAGTTCAAAATATGTAAATGTTTATACAAGATATCCAGATTATCCACAAATCTAAAATTACTCAAAGATGCATAAATAAAATAAAATAAAGAAATAAAGCTGCTGATGCTTATATATTCCAGAAAATCAAGCTAGCGTAAATATTCTCAATGTTTATTTCCGTTTTTATTTATCCAGAAAAAACCATTTCAACTATATAGCAACGAATAAACATCAACAACTCTAGACCACTAGTAAATGCGTTTTTAATTATTTTTTGTCCATTATCTTGGAGCATCATTTATATGAACACTGAGTTATCCAGCGTACTCATTGATAAAATAAGCACACAGATTTGTTTGGTATCATTCTCCTGATGTTAGCCTTCATTTTATCATAAACATACACAAATGAACAAACAAACAAACATTCCATTAATGCGTTGTCAGTTTATTTATTTAAAAAAAAGTTTTTTGATAACATAATATTAGTCTTTCCAAGTACTATGTTTGATATCAAAAATCAAGCTACTCCATCATCATTAAAATGAGTGTCTAATTATATTTAGACAATATTAGAATATCGCACCCCATTTAATTTAAGACCATGTAACAAGGTAAATGTAATGGTATGAACATCTGTTACAGTTGAATAAAAGACTTTGCTGTATTTATGACAGTATGTTATTAAATAAAACGAGAATACAAAAATAATATAATTTGTTACAAGTATGATAAAATAAAAGGTACGCAATAGAAATCACTATGGAGATTCTTAAAATAAACATATTTTAATGCTTGATTCATTTCTAAAATAAAATAAAATCGAAGGCGGAAAAAACAACCTCTACATGTAACATATATAGCAAGATCTACTTTTTAAATTCACATTCATTTATCATTGTATTAAAAAACATATCATTTATTTAAATTTGTCTCATCCAACCCCCGGCTCTTTCTCTTTTTCAAATATCTTTTTGGATCATTGAATTAAATGAAAACAAGTCTTGTTTATTCATTTTTAAGTTTATGTCTTGCTGCACAACTAGTTTATGCAGATGCAACCGATTCCTGTTCGATTGGTAACGGCCTTGAAGGTGTTGGTGCAAAGGATGAACAATTAAAACAATTTACTGTTGTGGATGCCGGTACCCAAGAAACCTCACAGTTTGGTGCAAAAGTCAATAATTCAGATAGTTTAAAGGCTGGTCTGGACGGACCCACACTTTTAGAGGATTTTATGCTTCGTGAAAAGATCATGCACTTTGGTAATAACATATTCTTTTCCCCCTATTTAATCTAACCCATTTTAATAGATCACGAAAGAATTCCTGAGCGTGTTGTTCATGCTAGAGGCGTTGGTGCCCACGGCTATTTTGAGTCCTATGGAGATCATTCTCAGCTGACAGCAGCCAAATTTTTAGGCGAAGCAGGCAAGAAAACGCCCATCTTTGTTCGTTTGTCCACCGTACTTGGTTTCCGCGGTTCTCCAGATACTGTCCGTGACGTCCACGGGTATGCAGTCCGTTTTTATACAGAGGATGGACTCTTTGATCTTGTGGGTAATGTTGTCTCACCCTTCTTTGTTCATGATGCCATCAAGTTCCCTGATTTAATCCATGCGGGTAAACCCGAGCCAGACACCGAGACCCCACAGGGTGGTACTGCACACGAGACTGCCTATGACTTTTTTGCAGAGTTTCCTGAAACGCTACACACCGTATTTTGGGCACTATCAGGTCGCGGTATCCCTCGCTCCCTTCGTCAAGTAGAAGGCTTTGGTGTGCACACTTTCCGTTTAATCAATGAGCAAGGAGAAAACAACTATGTCAAGTTTGTATGGAAACCAAAGGCGGGTTTATCCAACCTCCTGTGGGACGAGGCACAAAAGATTGCAGGCAAGGATATCGATTTCCATCGCAACGATCTCTATACCGCCATCAACAAAGGCGACTATCCGGAATGGGAATGGGGTGTTCAAATCATTAGGGATCAAGATTTTGACAAGTTTGATTTTTCATTGCTCGACCCTACCAAACTTGTGCCCGAATCTATCGTTCCTTTTACACCACTTGGTAAATTTGTGCTTAACCGTAACGTGGACAATTTCTTTGCAGAGACAGAGCAGGTTACTTTCCATCCAGGTCATATTGTGCGTGGTATCGGCTTTACAAACGATCCTCTCCTCCAAGGCCGTCTCTTCTCTTATCTTGATACCCAGCTTGCCCGTATGGGCGGTGCTAACTATATGCAGCTTCCTATAAACAGACCTCTTGTGCCCGTCCATAACAATCAGCGCGATGGATATATGCAGTCCCAGATCCATAAGGGTAAAGTGGCCTATTTCCCTAACCGTCTTCAGGACAACACCCCATCCATGGTTGATCCTGATCAGGGTGGCTATATAGAATACCCCGAAAGGATCAATAATGTAACAAAAATTCGTGGTCGATCTTCTAAATTCTTTGATTTCTATTCACAGCCTCGTCTCTTTTGGAACTCGCTTGATCCATACGAACAGCAGCAGCTTGTGGATGGCGCACGTTTTGAAATCGGTAAATCAAAGAGCGTGGATGTGCGTAAACGTATGGTGGATATCATCAACAAGGTTGATAATGGTCTTGCACGCCGTATCGCCTATGGTGTAGGTGTGCCTCTGCCAGACAAGGTGGTAGAAAACGATGGTCAAACAACGGTGGGACTCTCCATTGAAGCGTATCCAAAGGCAGACAACATCAAGACAAGAACAGTGGCAATCTTGACTGCACCAGGTACCAACACAGATGAGGCACGTGCCATGTACAATTACCTTGAGCAGGAAGGTGCGTATCCTGGTTTTGTCGGACTCCATTTGGGTGTGACGGACGCAAGCAGTGGATTGAATATATCAGATACCTACATGACCACATCATCGGTGCTTTGGGATGCTGTTTACGTGCCAAGTGGATCTGAGGATGCCATCAAGACACTGACTTCAAGAAACTCGTATTTCCCTCAGGACGAACCCAAGATGTTCATCATGGATGCCTTCCGTCACGGCAAACCCATTTTGGCAACCGGTGAGGGTGTCACACTGCTGGAAAGTGCAGGCATTGATCTACCAGAGAACCAAAGCTCGGTGTCAGAGTTGAACGGTGTGATTGTTTCCAATGATGAGACGGATTCGCATGATGCTTTTAAGAAGGCGTTGATCCAGCAGAGATTTTGGGTTCGTTTACCTTTGGATCCTGAAATTTAAAAAGAATATTTGAGTTTTTGATACCATTTTATTTTAAATAAAAAAAACCACTATTTTCTGTTGCAGACTAATTTAAAATGATTTTGAAGGAACAGGAAAACAGAAAGAAAAGGAGAAGAGAAAAGAAAAGGGCTAGCTTTTCCCCCCACAAATTGAATAGACTTTTAGCCCTCCTTTGTATATATATAGTTTTACTTCTTTGTTTATGTTTATATTTATATTTTTTGGTTCCTACGTATTTTATTATGTAAAAACTGGTTACAAGGCTGTTGCCAATACTTTGAAATATAATTTCTATTATTAAATTTAATCAAGATAGTAAGTCTGTATAATCAAAGTCGTTCTTGGTGGTCAAAGGAAACGGATCGTTTGAATTGTTTGTCACACAAATGAAGATCCATCGTAATGACACCCCGTACTTTCCAATTATAAATTCTGGAAATCGTCTGTTTCCTTTTTTTTAATGGATCATAGATAACGATCCCCTTCTTTCCTCAAAACAAACACACATATAATCAAAGTAGTATCATTATGAAAGAGACGACCCTCAGAAAAAGAAAAAAAAAAAGAATCATAGCCTGTCTAACTTTTTATATTTTGGAGAATGGTATTTACAAATCACAGAAGAGCGAAAACGTGTATAAAAATAAAGAGGAGAGGGTAACAGAAAAGCTAAAGGCGTCTATCAGGGGAGTCCTCGCAATCACGAACAACACCAACAAGCACACTAATATCATCTGCTTTTCCTCCCTATAAAATAAGTCATTCGTAAATAAATAAAATGGATATCCTTTTCGTGTTGATTCTTACCTGATAATAAAGACCTTCGCTTATCGCACGTTCTTGAAATGGACTATCCACATCGCGTTTACTTTTACTCACAACCATCGCCCTTTCAGCCAATGCATCTGCAATTCTTTGAGGTTCAATCGAGTAGGGTGAGACAAGCTGCTTTACAATCGAGAGGATTTCCTTGTCAAATAAATTATCAAACAAACCGTCTGATCCCATGATAACAATGTCTCCTTTTTGTACTCTCACCGTAAAAGACTTGTTTTAAAAAGTATATTTAGTATCAATCATAGAGTATGTATAAGTATACTTTACCTGAGCATCTTTGGGTCTATCAGGCGAGCTTGTACCCAATTGATAAGGGAAATTAAACGAATGCTGCTGTTCTTCACTTCGGAAAACGTAATTGTTATGTCGAATCACCGAAATACCACAGTCTCCAATATTTGCAATACGTAATTCTGCATGACGCAAAATGGCAAGACAGGCAGTACAGGAACCAATGATGCCCTAGAAGAAAGACACATATCAATAATTGGTCCAATATTTTGCCTTGTAATCTTACTTCTTGCCGTGCTTCAAGCATGCTTTCTTCATAACTCTTCTGAAGTATCGCCTTTGGATCAGCCTCATCATAATGATAAAAGTAAGGATCATCAATGTTATCAAATCGCTCGAGTTCAAGATACGCATGATGCATTAATTTTCTAGAATAAAGAGCCGCATTGGCAGCTATAATACGGTCAACAAAATGGATATTAAAATGGCTCTGAAAATTAAACCTGAAACATCGGCCCATCCTCCGACACCGTCAGCAACACCCAAAGCATCCGATCTTCTGAAATAAGCATCTTCGCCAATCTGTACACTGCAATAGTCATTGTTCATTGAAGGTGTTGTGTAACGCACTGGCTTTTTTGCAAATCCTGTTGCACCATGTGCAAAAATAAACGACGGCTCTTTGGTGGTGTGAAAAAAGTCAAAGACGGGCAGTCTGTTGTATACAAGCGGAGCCACAGCAGCCTCCGTTGAAAGTGTTCGATACGTTGATTGTACTTTGTGTTTGACATTCGAAATGGTGGCATAATGAGGTGTTATTTGTTTGTGGAGGAGTGAAATAGGACGGAGTTGCTGTCGACTGAGAGGAATCAGTACTCCTGCTTTCATTTTTGCTATTGATAATGAATGTGCGATTTATAATAAGAGGAGAGAGTGAGGAGGGAAGGATAAGCGGGTAAGATTAGGTTGGAAGTGAGTGGAAGAAGCTTTTGGAAAGCGTGAGAGTTACTTGAGAAAAGAGAAAGAGAAGGAAAAAAAAAGAGCTTAAAATATGGCAGCCTAAGAAATGAATTAAAAACAATTTCATATTCCGCTCTCTTTATTGGAGACTTGATCATCGTTGACCAAAGCTCCTGCCATGAGATTATAAAGCAATCGCTTTTTACTGGCTAATTGCATATATTTTGTTTTTTAATCCTATTCATATTATATTGGCTTTCTGTTTTTTATTTCTTGAATGCTAATATTTAATGGGAAATAATCATTAAACTGTACGCTAATTATGGAAGTGCTTTCAAATGCTCGAATTAAGAAATATCCACTATGTATTTAATCGATAAAAAAAATTCAATCGCGCAAATACCGAATTGTCCAGTTTATTTCATGTAATGTTGAAATGTAAGTTGTACTGTTTATTTCAAGAAAATGAGAAAAAATTACAAATTGATGAGAAAAAGGGGAAAAATAATTGAGAAAACATTTCAAATAAATGAGAAAAACCAGGGGAATAATTGAGAAAAGAGAAATACATCATGTATAGAGAGTATATTTCAGACAGTGAGCAAATAAAGAGATAGGTAGTCATGTAGCAACGTCTATAAAGGTATATTTTTTCGCGATGAGGGATAGCATGATAAAAAGTAATCGAGTAACGAACCAGCATTACAGAGTTTACTGCCACAACGCCTGGCTCGCCAGATATACTATATTCCATTATTTTAGTATCATGCCTTGGGTTAATACCAATCTCTTTACCTCGTCAACTTTTTCTCAATAATTATTCTCCTTTTTCTCAATAATTTGAAAATCTTTTCTCATTAATTTGAAATTTGTTCTCATTTTCTTGAAAAAGACAGTACGTAATGGTATAAAACATTACCAAGTGATAAAGAATATACACAGTGAAGCGCAATAGTAAACACCTTTAACAATGTGTCAAATGTGTGTATTACTCCAGTAGCAATATTTTAAATATTTTCATCCTGAAAATACAGCTATGACCTTGTATAACATGTCCAAGAAGTTAATATCGTTTTGTGTGGCAAAGACCTGTTAAGATGACCAAAACACACATTGCATGAGTTATTTGTTTTGTGTAGATAAACTTTAAAGCAGCAAAGAACAAAAGAGAAATACATTAGCTATTTTTAGGATTAAGGTCTTGCTTTCTATTTTTGTATGGATGCCCGGCTTTTCAGGGTGGGATATTTTTTCAAGTTCAAACGCACAGCTATGAATTACATATTAATTTGTATTAATGACTTGACAGCTTGGTGCCTCCTATTTCTATTGTAACTATTTTAAAAAAGAAAAAACTATCCTATTTGGGACATTCATAACTGAATATCTATTTATATGCAGGCACTAATACCGCTTTTCTTTCGTTTCTTATTCTTTCTAATTATAAATATGAAGAACTTGAATTTTATTTACATGGTTTTACTCTTGGCATCCGCTGCGATCGCCACATCGCCCATGAAATGTGGACAAAATGAAGTTGATGGTTGCGAGCCTTGTGGTCCAGAAAGAACATGTCAAGCTGTCAGAGATCCTCCACCAGAAAGCACCGTCATGTGTTCATTCATTTGCAGAAGAGCCTGTGTTTGCATTCAAGATCACGTTCGAAATGGCGATGGACTTTGTGTCCCAGAAGCCAGCTGTTATCACGAGGAGAACTGAAGCTCTTGCAATGGGCGTATTTAGTTGCTCATATCTATTTTTTCTACCATTTATGTAATAAAGGCCTTATTTCGTACTAGAAATGTCTTATTGTTAAATATCATGGGGAAAAAATCAACCAGTGATGTTGTTGCATCTTTGTTAAACTCTTTGAGTATTATGTTGAATATACAAGCGATTAACCCTACTTATTGTTACCTACCTATGGCAATGCTACTAATGGAGTTATCAACGCTAAAAAAGATGGCGCTGATCCAGCAAATACTTTCTTTTTTATGGATGGTTTGTGCATACACCTGCGTGACATTTTGAGTCTTTCTTTAAAAACATCATAATAAAAGATAAAGTATAACAAAATGAAAAGGATTACCCCATAGCTAAATATGATATACTCTATTCATTACTATCCTTTATAACGGTATAGATAGCCAGACAAAGCGATGGATTTTAAGAGTTTGCACCGTGACAAGGTGTTTGTACACTGCTATAAAAATACCATGTGACTCTGTACATGTTAGGTAGACATATTAATGAGCCTTTTTTACTCATAGAAGACTCTTGGGAGTGTCAATCTACAATATACCACTTTTAAATATATAAATCACTAAAGGTAAACAAGGTCGGATGAACGATGACTAAATCAGTCGTACTGTGTGTAATTACTTCGCTTAAACGCAAAAGTATTGTACACAAATAAAGCAAAGCATGAAGAATTTAGCTTATATTTCTAGTAGATAAGTCAGGAGAGACTGTACATCTTGGATATACATGCCTTTCTGTATATATAAAATGCTTCATGTGATTACACTGATATGTGCTATAGCTGGAAACGGAAAGTACTGAAATTTGATGTATATCTATGATTCCGAAATCAGTAACCAGAAATGGATTCTATAAGGTGAAACGCAGTTTGTTGATCAATAAGATTGAAGGTGATAGTGATAACGGTGTTTTTCTTGTATGTAGACATAAAAGAAACTTAACAAAAACCCTTGATACCCATCATTTCTAAAACTAAGCTTTTAAGACTTGAAATGAAATATACATCTTTATTGTATACTTCGCACATTATTATTTTTTATTAAACACAGACTATGTATTACCTTTTTTTCTTTTGGGAAACTCGGGAAGATACAATAAACAAATACCACTGGCTTTTGGGCATCTCATGAAAGAGGTATTTTCGTTGGTAAATGGAATATATGGATCTATTATTTCTCAAGGATTACTCATTTTTGATTATATTAACTCATCGTTTTATAGTGTAATTGAATTGATCAACAGATATACAGCATATCACGAAAGAAAATGGATGAAACTGGAAAAATTCTTCATTGTTACACATTTTTAATAAAAAGGTTACTCAGTCCCTTTTTTTATTATCTTTGCTTATCTAATTACCATGTAACAATTTATTTAATTGTATTATCTTATCCATCTTTCTTGTATGATTATACGTTGACGTAATGCTCCTTTTTTTAGGGAAGCAAACTTGATTATGTAAATAATGAAACGAACGACCAAAAACGAGTGCGGGATTTAGACAGAGAAAAATAGAGACTTTTGATAAAAACAGTAACTGATTCCTATCATCAGCTACACTTCTTTAAGCAGCATATCTGAACACCATCACTTCAAGATAGGAATGATAATAAATATACCCTTTCTTTTTCATATTCTTAATCCAATATATGACCACATGATTACAATTACTCGAAAATGAGCATTTTCTCCTATAAGCATATGGATCCATTGTTGTTTATTTTTATTGTTGAATGATTAATAGATACACCTGCTATATATCTTTATGTTTTAGTTTTTGAAAGACAAAACCTTTTATTTCTATCTTTAATAAGAACATACGTTACTTTTTTAATTTAATCATACCTTGTAATACAAATGTCATAATCACTGCGGTCATTAAAAATCCTTACTGAGACCCCCACAATAAAAGCAAATCCCGTTTTTTTCAGTCACCCCCAAGTTAATGCGTTTTCTTCAACTCTTTTAAAAAGGCGCATTTTTCTTTTTTTTAAAAAAAAAGAAGTTTTCTATTTAAAATCCATCACAAAAACGTCATTCAATTTCTTCTTCTTCTTCTTCTTCTTCTCCATCTACACTTTTGCTTTTGAAAAAAAAAAATGCCACCTTTAACTGCTGAAAAAGTTGCTGACTACCTGCCTTTGGCAGGCAAGATGCCTCATATTTCTGGACGTATCATTAACGTCACGCATCAGATCCCATATGACGTTTCACGTACAATGAAAACAGTAGTTAGCAGCCCATCCCCGCTCGCATCTGTGCGTGAAGAAGACGATGATGAATTTGTAGAAGGGGACGTCGCAGCTGCGCCCATTTCCAAGGTCGCGCGTAACCATCGCCGTCGTCGCACCATCCGTGCCCAGTTTCGCACTGCTGAATGGACAATTCTGCAGAACCGAGGACATGGTGCATTGAATTCAGGCTTACAAGGTCTTCATGATGAGTACGATACACTTCTTATTGGTTGGACAGGTCCCATTGTGGACGACAGAAACAAGAACATCAAGGCAGAGGACATTGCTGAACAAGACAGGAAATCTCTCGAAACGCTGTTGATGGATACAGGTCGTATTATACCCATCTTTTTGGATGATAGTAAATCCCGCGGTCATTATGAAGGTTACTGCAAGGAGATTCTTTGGCCATTGTTTCATTATCTTGTCTGGTCCAACAAGTCGGATGGTAGATCTGAGAAGCAATATTGGGCGGAATATGTATCTGTAAATCAACAATTTGCTGACACCATTGCTGCAAATTATCGCCCCGGTGATGTCAGTAAGTAATATCAATAGAACAGTCTAACTATGTATGATGTGTGTGTACATAGCTTGACATTTCTGAATTATATTAATAACTTTTATTCATTTAGTTTTTATTAATGACTACCATTTGTTGCTGGTGCCCGAGATGCTTAGAGATAAAATCCCTGATGCACCCATTGGCCTTTTCCTTCATGCTACTTTTCCCAGTTCTGAAATATTCCGTTGCTTAAGAAGTAAGTATATTTGCATTCATATGCTTTCACAAGAGAGAAAGAGGGAGAGCCAGTAAAATATTCAACATGCACATTTTCTTGTACAACGAAGACCGAACTAAAAAATCATATCTATAGCTCGTAAAGAGATTCTCCAGGGTATGTTGGGCGCTAATTTAG
>VCJH01002304.1:59725-77948 GCA_024140565.1 Backusella australiensis | reverse complement strand
TTTTTTTTTTTTTTAAAAAAAAAAAAAAAAAAAAAGAACAAAACTGATAGAAAAAGATAGAGTATATTCTTAAGAACTTTTATTTGATTTTTCCGTAACTTTATAACGTTGGTATTCTCGTATCGTGTGTTCTTTTTAATTACTTCTCAATCATTTCATCACCATTTTTACAAACAAATACTTTCAAGTCTATCATAATGAAATGTCAAAAAAAAAACGGCACTGAGTCTGAATCGGTTGTTTAAATCATTTAGTCACCTGCATACTTTGACTTTATGGCAAGATGGTTTGTTTTTACTATTTTCCTTAGCTTGGCTCTACATTGAATGAACAAGAAACCGATCATCTATTAGAATAGCAATCTCATCGAATAGCTATATTCTATTAATCTATAAATAAATTCACTCATTATGAAAAGCAACCAATAGTAATAGTAGTAGTAAAGTCAACAAAGAACCTAAACACGCAACGATGCACATTTACAAATAAGGAAATGAAAGTGGGAAGTAGAGAGAAGAAAAAAAATACATAATTTATAAAAAAAAAGGGGCATTAATTGAATGGATCAGAATATTCAAATAGGAAATAGCAAATAGCAAATAAAATAAAGAGCAACAGTGTCTTTTTATTGCTACTTTTCAGGCACAAATAATGTACTCAATCAAGTGATGCAAACGTAAATAAACCTTACCACATTGATAATAATATTATTATTAATAATAAGAAGAAGAAAGAGTACCTTTTTGTCGATTCACTCATCCATTTACTTTTTATGACTCACTCTCTCCATAAAAAGAATGAGAGTATTACATTATAAAGAGAGAAGACCACAATATCAAGAATGAAACAAAAAGCGAGAATTATTGCGATTAAAAACGAAAAGAATGATACCTCAGTAGTAGTAGTTGAGATTTTAAGAAATACGGGTAAACGATTCTTTAATAAATAATATCAATAGTTCGTGAGCTCTCTATTGATCAGCCAATCAACAAAAAGTATACGAAACCAATCTGGATAACCTTGTAACACCTTGATTTTTATTTAACCTTGCCAAAGCACTTGTTTATATTGAAAGAAGCCATTCGTACTGATCCAGCAGGCTGATTTTTATGTATTTTATTTTATATTGAAAACCTATCCTTTTAAGGAGATTCCAGCACTATCAAAACCACATTATCAATTAAAAACAGGGAGAATCCATCATATAGACTTGTGTGTTGTGTTATATACACACACAGAAGATAACTCGCATATCATAAACGTCATCCTTCAATTGGTTTTTCCTCTCTGTTAAAACTCAGTCTTCAATTTATCTTGATTCGTTCCAGTTGGTGGTATTTTTGTTTCTCTCCCTCCTCTCTTACTTTTTTTTGTTTTTTTTTTCTTATTTCTGCTACTATTCGACATGGTGAAGCAAACAAAGGTTATTGCAATCGAACTTGATCAAGTATTGGCCTGCGCTATTCAGGCAATGACGCACTGGCACAAAGAAACCTATGGCAAAGCACTGTCGATCTCGGAATCAACGACGGCAGTCTATACACTTTTTGGAACACATGAGGAAGCAAATGTAAAGATGCGAAAGTTTTATGATTCAAGCAACTTCCAAAACCTGAAGCCTATCAATGACGAAGCACTTGAAGTGCTAAAATATATAAAGAAACAGGGTCATTTATTAGTGATCATCACCTGGCGGCCACAATTTATTGCCGAACAGACCAGAAAGTTTGTGGACAGACACTATCCAGGTAAAACATGAAAGCACCCAAAAGAAACATTAAAGTGTCGGACTTTCAAGCTTATTCTGACTTGTTTATTATCATAAAGGACTCTTTAATAGCATCTACTTTTGCAATATGGGCTTAACAATGGCAGAGCAACTCGACTATGTGTGCAAGTCAAAGTCGATCATGTGTCAAGAGGTCGGGGTCGATCTATTGATCGATGACTCACTACAGTCTTGCTTGGAGTGCGCTGCTCTTGGTATCGATATCTTGCTGTTCGATTTTCATGGAAAATACAGCTATAACCATATAAAAGAAGCAAGAAGAAAACGCACATTAACCTCTACTTCAAAACAATTATACCATCGCACACAGGCACAGTCACTGCCGTCGAATGTAAAGCGGTTATCAGACTGGAAAGGAATCAAGGCATGTTTTCCTAAACCTACCAGTCCTCTAAGAATATGCCACTTTCCAAATGAAGACGACAAGGATGAGTTGGCGCTCATTGAAGACGAGGAAGATAATGAGGAAGAAACAGTGCATATTTATTCAAAGAGGCGTTATGCAGATGCTTGGCCGGATAGTACCATGGTTTTTGTGTGACAACAAAAAAAACCTACTTTACTCTTTGTTCCTTCATCCCTTTCATTTCATATAGTATATTGTCCTTTGTTTCTGTTATTTCTTAATAAATATAAAAATGCCGCTTTTAATATTATTCATCTTCTTTACTTTTTTTTTCATTTAATTTGTGTTCTAATATTTTTTGTTTACAAATAAAGCCTCAGGTCATGCTTGGAAAGTTTAAGTTTGGAGATTACATCGTAGAAGAGTACATTGGGGAAGGAGCGTTTGGAAAAGTAGTCAAGGCAATTGATAAAAAGGATGAGGATAAAGAGAAAAAGAAATTGGTTTGTAGTGATTTAGTATGATTTAATAATTATTTTGTTAACTGAACTTTGTTATTTAGTTTGCGATAAAAATAATGGCGAGGAAGGCGATACCAGATGTCATGCTTGACCAAGAAGTTGATGCGCTAAAGGTAATATTATAATTTGAAAAATGGAAATGACATTTATCAACTTTTATATATAAATAGCAATTCAATCATCCAAATATTATCAAGCTACATGAAATAATCCACACCTCGGAGCAACTTTGCCTTGTTCAAGAGCATAGTGGTAAGAAACTACACCTAAACATGTTTTTATTTAAAGTGCTAACTCTATCTCTTTTCAAGGCTATAGCCTTTGGGACATTTCTTCAGCCTATGCTAATAATGGTCGCAGAATAAAGAAAATGCTTGCCCAATTGGTTTCTGCTCTCCATCATATGCACGAAAAGGGTTATGTTCATAGAGATATTTCACCTGTAAGTATCCCATTGTTATAGCAACACTCGTACAAGTAATTAATATGGCTTCATTCTTAGGGAAATGTACTCTTATCAGGCGAATTCCTGGAAAAAGTTACGATTATTGATCTTGGGATGACTCGACCTTTTATTACAAATGGAAAAGAGGATAAACTAGTATCTGTATGCGGTACAGATGGCTATAATGCACCAGAAATGAGATATAACAATGCATTTGCTCAACAAACCTATTCAGGTAAAGGCTTGGATTTATGGTCATGCGGCGCCCTTTTACACTATATGGTTTATGGCAAAGAGCCGTTTCATGGCGAAGAAGATTATTTTGCAGATAGCGAGAACACCAAAGTGAAGTTTACGTTAGAAAAACCCGGCACTAAATATTTTCGTGAATATGACCAGGCCAAAGATCTCATGTCAAATATGCTCGCAAAGTTTCCAGATGAGCGCTATACTTGGGAACAAGTTATGAGACACTCATTTCTCGAGGATCATCGTGAATATTTTACAAAGCAATTCGAATTTTTATTGGAAAATGAAACGCAACCACCTCCAGAAACCACGATAGATATATCTGTAAAAGAAGAAGATGTAAATCGACTGAAGAACGAGGCTGAGGCTCTCAGGATGTACAGGAAAACACGTCTAAGTCTTGAAAAGAAACTTGAACAAGCAGATAAGCACGATTTGAAACTAAAGATTGGAGATATGTTGAAAGAAGTTATGGCCACTGATTCTGCTGCGGCCTATCCTTCAGTTAAGGCTTTGAAAGAGCCCGAACCGATTTTAGAGATTGGTAAGTAATCAAATGCAATTCTAATTTTTGTTATTAACATCAATTATAGAGTATGACAGTGCTGGAATTTTCGAAGTAGGTGTTCCATCAGGAAAAGCAATACCACATCCTAAAGATATCTTTGGACAAGCTAGATATGAGGAACTATTAAAACCTTTTACACCTGGCCGCGCTCTGAATGAAAAAAATGGGATGCCCAACCGTATTGAACATTTCCTCGATGATGCTGCTGCTCCATACAAGGTACAACCCGACTTTACCACACCTTTATATGGCCCACCTCGAAACAGAGTCTCACCTTTGTATGGTCCACCTCCAAAAAGAATCTCACCTTTGTATGGTCCACCTCTAAAAAGAATCTCACCTTTGTATGGTCCGCCTATAAGCAGAGTATCATTACCTACTGAAAATAATGCTCTACTCAAACGTAAGCCAGTCCCTCAAGTTAAAGATAAAGCACCTTCTGTTCTCGCTATTCCAGGTCCTGTTCCAAATGAATTTCCATTTAACAATGAGAAACCTATCTCCGCAAACGCTATAGTGTTTTCCAACAACTGTACACCTGAAAACGCTGCAAGCAAGCTATTAGCTGCAGATGAAGAATTTGTCCCAGCTGAAAATAAAGCGTCATCCGATCATGCCAATCCTTCTTTGGAAAGAAATGTGCTACCAACTGACCCTATTACGCCTGCCTCCCTCTCTTTGAAACTTTCCAAGGTTACAGTCACTAAATTGAGTCCACATACTGGTAAAATTTCCCCACGTACAATAACTTCAAAATCTCCAGATAAAATGTTGCGATCGATCAAGGATGTACTAGACAATATGGGTATTCTTAGTCATATGAGCGGCCGCCAGAAGGTGCGATGCTACCGACCTCAGTGTGAAGAATCCTCTATTTTAACTCGTATCCAGGATGCTGTATGTGGTTTATTGTTTGGTGACCAAGGAAAAGATGTCCGATTCACAATACAATTAAACAGACTAAACAATGTGCCCGGTTTTTATATCGTCAATATCAAGCATATCCAAGGAAGCAAGACTATATTCAAAGTATTACGCAAGGAGATATTAGACTCATTGAATTTGTATACTTAGAATTTGTATAATTAGATGTGCAACTATAGATAGAATAATAACAAAAAAAACTAGAATAAAAATATTTTTTTTTACTTTTAAAACATATATGTTGATTTGATCTATTTGTCGATAATATTTACTGTTTCCTATTATTTTTTTTTTCCATAATCATGTCTATTTTTTTTTTGGCAGGAGAAAAATCATTTTAATTTCTCCTCTATCATAACAGTATGTCAGCCAGGATTAATTTTACTGAGTTCTTCAGTTTGGGAAGCTCATACTTTTGTCTGGTTGGTTTATTGTGTCATGAATCAGACAATGACACCTTTTTTTTTACGCGCAATATTTTTCAGATAAATATATTACATTGAATCTCGTTATAGCATCTGTTGAAATATTTGTACAATTTAATGATAATAAACATACTAAAGGAGAACGAAGACTTTGTAGCTATGCAGGAGATCATGGTTTATTTTGCCACTTTGACAGACCGACATTATTCTCCGTTGGAATTCGCAGACCACCCCGATGCTGAACACGTGCCTGGTGCCGTTGTTATGAGGGACAATCACCCAAGATAAAAAATCAGCTTTGAAGATTCATATGCACGCAATTTGGTCTACATGTAATTGGATGCCAACCTCTGCAAAATCGTATTATTGAAATTGAACCCTTTTCATGAACCCCCTCTATTTTTGGATATTGTGGCAGCTTATCAGATAGCCGAGATTGAAATTGAAAGTGGCCAATGTGGTGACACGCATGATTTTTCACCCGCTCAGATCTGCTTACACGACCTCGATTTAGTATTTCGGAGGTATTTGATCAGCTCATTATGACGATAGTGAGTTATAGGTAACCAGGGCTGGACTTTACAATAAGGCCAAAGAGCTGTTGACAATGGTGAAAATCTTACTGTGTATGGTCCCATGATATCCACTTCAATCTCAGCAGCAGAATGTGCTCAAGGAAAGGGGTCTTTGTACTTTTGGAAAATGATTTGAAAAACAATCATGACGCTACTAAAAGAGCCATCGTTCCAACAAAAAAATAAAACGTGTTCATCTCAAAGATGTCCTGATATCATTACTTGACACGGCTGACATTACCAAAAGTATAACTCAAGCCACATACATTTAACAATTCCTCTTGGACAGGGATGAAATTCAGGTACACAATCACAGTAACAAAAAAATTTGTCCCATTATCTAGAAACACGCTAAATCAAGATGTTGGAGTGATTGTTTTATGATAGGCATCAAGTTCTTAATGGTTATCAAAGACTATGATGTGCAGTCTACGAATGATCAAAACCCAAGTCCTGAGTATGGCTAGTGTCGCTTTTTTATCACAAATACAGCAACGTGATCAATTTACTGATAAAGTTGAGTTTATGGCGGGTACTAACAACGATATTTTCAGATGGTTTTAATAACTACAAAAAGCAAAACATCCCAATAGACATGCTATCTCGCAAACTGCCGATTAATTATTGACTTTGGTGTCTGAACCCTTTATTGTAGACAATAAGGATCTCCTTTATCAAAAATCCGCTTAGTTCATTGGTTCAGGTTGCTTGGGGATTACGATTCAGGGCAATCGAGTATGCATCATGTGATCATTCAGGGAGCATATTGACATTTTCTCCTCGTCCGTACTAGTATTCAAGGGAAGGATCTTTTGGATTTGAATACATGGCAAAAGAGATTTGGAGAACTTTCTTTGACGCTATATCACTAGTTACACTCAAATTGAAACAACAGCCTAATGAACTAGCTAACGATTAAAATGACAATACGTCAAGCATTTTAATTACACACTGTACTTAAAAAAGAATACTCGTATCACCATCGAAGAGATCAACCGTGCGTTTGTGAGCGCTTTGGTTGCTGTTGGTGACGTTAATCGTAACATACTCATGTTACGCAAATCCCTGAAATTCAGCAAAACTTGGTTGACGAGTTGATGAAACACTTGGTACCTCAAACATTTGTGTCTCAGATTGTTGTCGACGGCTTGACGAATCCATGAGTTACTCAATGGTCCCCACTCATCTCTCACGTAAATTCAAAAGTGTTGTTGCCCATGATTTATGATACTGCAATCATTGACGATAATAAAATAATATATTATAGTGTCATTATTACATGTATGAATATGGCTTCTAGTAGCAAAACAAATTCTTCCCCTGCCAATGTTATAGGATATATTCCTATTGATCCAGCTGTCGACTACGATATAGCTGCTATGAACACCTACTAATCACAAATACGCCCGATTTAAGTATACAATTGTAACCAACGGGTTAGATTTTACCAAGAGTGGAATCGAAATTCATATGGGTGGCTAAATTTGAAGAATCTAAGCCGTCCGAGTTCAATGATAAATACTGATCCGTATGGCTGGAACAAAAGGATTAATGACAAGTGGCATTTCGTCACACTTATTAAAAAAAATAATAGAATTAAGGATTGGTCCAATTTTCAGCCCAAATCTGGTCTGAAAGAACTAGGAAATGATCTAAAAGTTGATTTGGAATAAATAAATGTTTTACTTTCGAAATATAAACTGGACAACCTTTCCTTTAGTGAAATTCACTTGAACGTGGCAGCTTTACATTACCTGCCATGGCCAAGTCTGAGCAATATTTACTTACCCCATGGTTACACATTTAGAAGCAATTGAAGCCATTGGTCTCCACGATGATGCCATCACAGTGAGAATGGCTGGGTGTCCGTTAATATTGAGAATATTATTATCAGCACTCTAATTAATTTAACTATGCGTTTTTCTTTTAAGAAATGGTTGTTCAAGACCTATGTTTGTATGAGCTTACTTTTGTTAGTAAAGCATCAAACACCTATAATGTTTGTCTCCGAGGTGGGCACAACAGCAATCGTATGAATAAGTTGTATGAGCTAAATCCAATGATGAAACGTTATACAACCAAGAAACTAGAAAATAGGCCTTTTGGTAATTTTTTTTATTCGCACAGGGTATGTCAGGCAGATCATCACTGGTATTAGTTTCCATAAACTCTAATTGAGAGAGAAAGGCTTCTGAAGAATTATATTATATTGCATTATTCCTATTCATTGACTTTTTAAAACGAAGCAAATAGAATTCCTTTTACCCGCAATCTGGCCTTTTATATTTAGCTTCATCTGTTTTGAAGCATATTTTAAATATAGATTATTGGATGGGGGGATCATCGGATATACCAAAATGGTCAAAAAAGGATATTTACGTTTTATTATTAAAGAAAAAACAAATATAGATTTCCAATAATCAAAAGGTGTGGTATAATAATAATAACAAAAAGAAAATATTTTACTTTATTTTATTTACATCTTCAGAAGCCAAGGTAAGCATCCAATAAGGCGGTGTGCCCAATCTACCCTTGATAGCGTCTTCCTTCATATAGCTTGAATTATCTTGTTCTAAATAATCCCATTTAGTTCCAAAGTCGTTCTTGTGCTCGAGTAGCCATTTGAAGTTTTCGTCGTCTGTATTAAAAGCATCAAGAGCCATATGAGCGAGTGGCTGCAACCGAGATTTTACAAAATCGGCATCTTCCTTGCTGAGTAACGGTAAGCGATCTGCATACTTCTTCAAATGTGTCACAACTGCGTGAGAAATGCTACCTTGGTTTTTTGCTTGATAATACCAGATATCCTTGGCAATACCTGAATTTTGAATACCCCTAGTCAGGAGTGTCCAATATTGCAAATTAAGTGTCTGATAATGTAGCACTGCGCGCCATTCTTCAAATGAGTCATCTTTAGACACGCCTGATAAGAGACGAGTGCGAACCCAGCTTTCTTCAAACTGCTGCTCTCCGTCAGATGTAAACTGTTTTCCAATGCGCATACGGCAGCGATTTGCTACGCGTAAAAAGAGCCGTACATCGTCGGTAAATGCGGCCATTGCAATTACTTGTAGATCATACAAGGCTCCACGATGATCAGTCATTTGAGCAAGGTGAATACCTGTAGGTGAAGTGACAAGGTATTCGAGGAACTCGGATATGATACCCTGGAGATCAATGTATTCTTTATGAGTCAGGGCTTGCATACGACCCAGCATACGAATTGAATCGAGTAGTGCTGTTATGTCAGTTTTTGTTAAATCTGAAGTGTTCAAGATACGGTGACGATTGTATTTAGAAACCACACGAGATACACGACTTTGACTTGGGAAAGAGTAACCTTGGTCAGATAAGAAATCCAAGAGATGGCTATCATCAGGGATGCGACGAGCAGATGTATATTCATCCTCATCCTCAACAGCGTATTCATTTAGAAAATGAACCCTTACCAGATTAGCAGCGGCTTTGCCATATTTTTCATTGCCCAAGAAATGGTGCGCCAGAGTTAGAAGCGTGACATTTTTTGAGAGAGGACCAAGTTCTTCCTTTTCAGGTGCATTATCAAAAGGAGGTCCGTTCATCTGAGTCAACTTTTGCTGAGTAAGTTCCCATACTTCCTCCGCATCCTTCTCCAATCGTTGGTATGTATTTTGTATATATCCTCTCTTTGTCCAATAGCTGTATCGTGATTGAGTCATTGTATTTTCGTTGAATAAAAACAGACGATCATGATGGAAAGTGCGTCTAGCAATATTTTCATCAAGACTATCTAATGAAGATTGAATAGCCAATAGTCGATTGAATGCGCGTATTGAAGATGCTTCCTTTTTGTTTTCCTCTTGTTGCTGATTACCAGAGAAGAGACGAAAAACCCATCCAATATTCTTAAAGTTTCCTTTATCTTTACTATAAGGTCTTTCCACGGGTTCCCAGGGCACAGTGGGTCTATTCAGGCGACGGTTCTCCAGTGCTCCGAGTCGCCACAATAGCTCCAACTAAAATATATTTATAATAAAAAGTATATAAATAAGTAAATAACAAATATAAATAAACAATAACAACAACAAAAAATAAATAGTAATTTCTTAAAAAAGAAAAAGCAAAATTACCTTGCTTCTTCGACCATATCGCATATTAAGATTATACTCTTCAACAGAGTCATATCTAAATATAATTTGTGGTTCCTCTGGTGTCTTTGGCCTTTCATCAAGGTTATTGAGGAGTACTGAGTTATTCAAAAGTCGAGTCATTGGCACCACAAAGTATTTCGTATCTTTGCCATGTCGTTCTAATTGATTTTTAATCTCCTTGAATCCATTTAGACTCAGATAGCAATTGCCATCAAAAGGCATGATCCACTTGGCACTGGGTATACTGCGACCATGCTGAATAGCTGTATTACGTCCACCATTCTATAATATCATTAATGTACATGACAATATGAAAATACAATGTTTGTTTAGTTCCTCTATTTCTTGGAAAAAAAAAAAAACAAATAAAAATATATTACATTATTCATTGCGTATAGATTCTTTGAATGATAAGTATAATCTAGTACTCGAAGCTTTGATACTTTTGAATAACGACGATAGTCATCTGAATGTAGAAAGTCTGGATAAGGAAAATCCTCTAATTTAAAGTCGAGCTGTTCGTATTCATGCTGTATGAACGGAATCCGAATATACTCCATGTTGTATTCGTTTAATAAGCGTATAATAGCATGCTCACTGACGGGATCAATGATGCGATTAAGTAAAAATATTTTTTTTGTGTCTGGAAAACTAGGTTCATGGTCGAGAATGAACTGTAAATTAGATAGGGTTTGGCCCTCTTTGTGACGGGGAGGTAGATCGTTGCCTATGATTCTATAGAGTATGATTTGATCACGAACAATACTATGGTTGCGAGGAGTCAAATCAGGTGTATTTCTAATAAAGTGCAAAAGTGGAATATAAGCGAATATAAAAACAACCGCCATTAAGATGATCAGCAATTTAAGCCATCTTGAATGAGGCAATGTCGACCTTCTATAAAGGTGCTTCTTTTCCTTGTATTTTCTAGTTTGACTTAGGCTAAGTGAGAACATAAAAGAAAAAAGGAAAAAGAAGAAGGGGAAGGGGAGGGGAAGAAAGAAAGAAGAGAGAGAGAGAGAGAGAGAGAGAGATAAATAAATAAAGAAAGAAGAAATAAAAGAGAGAAAGAAAAGAGAAGAAAGTAAAAAAAAAGGGGGAAAAAGAAAAACTTGACATTATTATTTGTTTATATCCAGCTGTTTGGCATTAATATATAAAAAGATCGCGAAAAGATAGACCAAACAAGACTGTTGAAGCGAAAGTCTAAAAATAAACAATATTATTCTTAATTATTTTGTTAGTCTTCTCCTCTTGTTTATCTTTTCTTTTCTTTAACAGCAAAGTAATTCACCCCTTTTTTTAATAATTAATTCAAACGCAATTTAACATTCAAAAAGGGTTTATCATACCCATCTCTCTTTTTTTACTCTCTTTCTCTGTCCATCACACACACACACACATCTTTCTTTGTAAAACGATCTGCATAGCTTCAAAAAAAAAGGAGTCGAGTGTGACAAAAAAAATACGAAAAATAAGGTCAGCCACATATAAAAGGCTTACAAATATGGACAAAAAAAATACAACCTGATTTGAGTAATTACACAAAAAAACAGTAAATACCCCTCGCTTTCTTTCTTTCTTTCTTTTCTCAATGATGCTATAATAATTATAGTTACGTATAATCAAAATACATCTCTTTTAATTTATAAGAAAAAATAAACGATATATTCTCTTCTCATTACCCTGATTTTTGCTATTTGTTTAGAAACCAGCCTTCAAAGCCTCGATAGCACTTTTTACCAAATTAAGAAAGTAATCAAGCCATCATTACCCACTAAAATCAAAAAAGGAAAAAACCATTCGGTAAAAAGTCGTTCTTTGACAATCATATCAGGGTTTACAATAATATAATTATGAAAACCCATACAAGAGTAGAGTATAAAATGTTATTAAAAAGTTAAGTGATAAAAAGTAAATCGGTGCCAATGGGTACTACACGCTGTAATGAAACTCGAAAACGATTTGATGGAATTGTTGGAAATGTGATTTTGGGTATTAAGTCGTGTTGGTGATAGGCTACATGAAAACGATGGTGCTACACCAAGAAAAGCCTTTTGTATTCATATCGTTTGCAGATAAAACAATGAAATGTGTAAGCTAACATCAGGATTTATAGATTTTCATTGATATGCAGAATATAGAATCGACTAAAGATCTCGAAAGAAAAGTAAAATAAAATGCATCATCAAAAGGATAAGCTAAAATAAATTAAAATTAGAAAACCCAGGTTATTAAATATCACGACTATTAGATACTTTTTATTTTATTTACTAGAATATATAATTAACAGCATTAATTAGTATTTATTTCATTACGTTATTTATGCTATTAATGTGCTTGGCATCATCTAAAATAATTCAACTTCATCAAAAACAACCGTTAATTATAAAGATCGAAAAGTAAACATGATATATGATCGACTCACTTAGGGGAGGACTATCATTAGATAATCCACACCCATCCATAGTAATATCCTTAGCATATTTTAATTGATAAGAGCCATAGTTAGATATCTCTGAACTCTTGCTAGGCAAACTATCCAGATAAAAATAAGCAAACCCCCCCCCGGAACCCCAAGGTAACCCATTTACTTTTGTTTTCAAGACTGTTAAAAAGTTAGATTTGTACCATTCTTTACGTAAGCAAATTTTTATAGCACATTTCTGTTGCATCAATTCAAGGTTCCTTAGTTCTCAAATAAGTTGATATGATGCTTGATTCTTGATGATTGATGATTGATGTGATGATCCAAAGCCAAAGAGAGAAAGATAAAAAACAAATATAAAAATTGCGGTCAGGTGGGCTAATTGAAACAAATTTTATCGTGTCAAGTAAAGTAAAAAACGCAGGTGCTTCATGAAAAATTATTTCTTTGCTCAACGTGATACTTTTTTACATACAACAATACGTAATTACCACAGAAAACGATCTACTTATTCATTTACACCAAGAATGGAGAATGTAGTACATGAAAACAAGTACCTTCATTGTATTTTTCTTAGAAACACTTTATCAACAAACATATGAACCGGTAACTCTTCAATAAGCCCCACTTGTATGACTAAAATAAATACCAATGTCTTTTCTTAATGTTCTTTTTTCACTGATCTAAAGTTTTTTTACTCACATTTATACCAAATCTATTTTTCTACCAGGTAAAAAAAATGCGGGATCATTTGATTTTTACATATATTTTTAGAGTTAAGATCAAGTTTTAATAGGAATGTAACACCCGAGCAAATGGATTATCCCAATGCACTTAGCAGTTATTGTTACTTTTATGCAAAGTTGCGTGCAGTTGGAGGGAACACTAGTATAAATTATAAACAATACTTTATTTGATATGTATTTCTAAAAATATAATCTAGGTACAGTTTATTCACAACTACTTTTTGGTATGATTCATCTGTTCATTTGTGTAAGCAGTCAATGGTTCTTTCCGTACTTAATGAACAGGATATGGTCGTCAAACCAACTATTGTTTTAAAAAATTACTATCAACGAGTCTTGATTACACGAGCTCATTCAGCTTTTAAACACCACTATGCATGATCTGCTGGTTCATACGCAAAATAAAAAAGACAAGAAAATCAAGGGTACTCATTTCATATAGACAATACACTCTTGTTAAGTCAATTATTATTTTAAAAAATAAATTATTAAGTATCAGCTTTTATTGTACATTAGTAAAACATTCTAGAAAAAATAAATAAATGTATAGGTGTATGCATCGTTGTAGTGCATGTATGTTTACTTTTTTTAATAGTTTTCGAAATCAGCCTTCAAGGCTTCAATAGCACTCTTAGTACCAAAGATCAAACCAACAACACCGAGTAAGACAACAAAGAAACAAAGGACCAATTCGAGGAAATGCTTGTTGCGCCAGCCAGTCAATTTGAGATAGAAAAGGACAGGGAAAATCAAGATCAATGCACAGTTACTGAAGGCACCCAAGAGCGACAAAAAGTCACCAAAGAAGGGGACGAAAATAGCAATGACAGCAATGACAACGACTAAAGTGATTCTAAGGATAAAACGGAGGAGGATTTCGACAGGACGAGAGTGGTTGAATGTGGAAATACCAAAGATCTTTTCCAAACTGAGCGAGAAAGAAGTCATAAGGATAGGGCAAGCTAAAATCACGTGGATGGTAATGATAATAATCGATGCGGTTTGAGCCGCTCCTTCGGGGATATTGTTATAAATGGGTGAGGTCGTTTCAACACCATAGACATAATAGCCAGGAATAGCAATCAACATATATAATGCACAACATGTTGAAAGTGCGCTAATGACGACAGTGTTCCATTTCTTGGGGTTCTTCATGCCCGCCTCAACGTGTGCGTAGACGGGATTACCACCTGGATAAGAAAAAAAATTAGATCAATTTACTGCTATTTTGCTTATTTGCATCATCTCCGTCCATTGTTAAGTTTTAAATGTAAATATGTGATCTTACCAAAACTAAATGTGATTGAACTAAGAGCAATAGGGAATTCTGACCAAATGACAGCGTCATGTTCAACACTTACATAATTTGGTTTATCCTTCAATGCCATAACAAGACAAATGAAGACTACAACTACGGTTGCCAGCATACCAAAACCACTCAAAAATCCAACTTCTTTCATTGATTTGAAGAAGATAAAAGGAATGGTGACAATAGCAGTACAAATAATGACCCAAATAGGGAAAGTTAATTCACCTTTTGTGCCCATACAGACTTGGTGAAGATTCTGACCTGCCAGTAAAAGATACAACACAGGAACACCAATTAAAGTAATTGCAGTAAAGAAAAACGAAATCCAAGCACCGATTTTACCGAATGCTGCCTGAGCGACTTCTTCATAGGAAGAAAGACGAGTACGACCGTTATAATAAAGACAACGAATTAAAATAACACCAGAGTCTATATATTATGAAGAGAGAGAAAATTAACGTACGTTAACATTAAAGACATGGTTGGTTTGACTTACAAGTTGAGAATCCCCAAGCAAGGAAAAGAATAAGAAGACCTATTTTTTTTTACCAATCAAATTTAGCTTTTTATTTCTATATAAAAAAATAACGTATCATAATTGTAATACCTATCCAGCCACCTTGCTTTAAAGCATAGGGTAATGACAAAGCTCCAGTTCCCGCTACCACACACCTTAAAATAAAAGTTAGATTAAACATAATACTATGATTAAAATCATATTTCTAATTCTTACACCACATTAAAGTAAGCCAAGAAGGCAGATCCACCTTTTTCACCACGTTCAACACCATGACTAAAGCTAACATCCTCATGCTCAACTTCATCTATAAGAGTAAAAAAAGGGGATAAGTTTAATTGCCAAGTATTTATTCCATCAATCCCGAAAACTAACCAACGATATTGACAGCTTGATGTTTTTCTGATAGTTGTGATTTCTCACGACTTAGTTTATGAAGCTCCATCTTTCAAAAAAAGTAAAAGGGGGTGCTATTATATAAAGAGAAAGAGAGGAGGGAAATAACAACTGTGAGAAAGAGAAAGGTTAAACCAAATCTTTGTTAAATAAGATCTAAAATAAAAATAAATAAAATTCAAGATTTACAACATCATTGGACACCGAACGCGGAGAAGAACTGTAATTGAAATTCCTTTTGTCAATTACATTTTGGAGTGTACAAAAAGAAAAATGTACCCCATGTTCAAATCTTGTTTACATAATTATCTCGATCTTAACAATGGAAAATAGACTTGTGAGAAATGTCTAGAAATAGTGTGGTTCTTTTTTGGTTCATTTGGTTGGTTTACTTAAATCTTACAAAACATTTATGTGTGTTACACTAAGGCAGGCCTACAAAAAAAATTTCATTGATAAAAAAATTTGAAAGGGAGCTTTATCACGTTATGATGGTGAAGTGCAAAAAAGAAAAAAGAAAAGAAAAATCTTTGTTGTTTCAATTCATTTAATGTTAAAAGGAATGTAATTATAGCATTGTTTTTATTTAAATGTAAAAAAAAAAAGTTTATAATCTTAGAAAAAGCAACGTGAAAATCTTGCGCAATATTTCGTTTTGTTACCTTTTAAAAACTTTGGTTTTGTTAAACATAATAACCTTATGGTCAATTATCGCTGCCATTTGCCATAAATATGATTAAAAACAAAGCATAGATCATGTATATCTATTATTATTTTTTTGGTTTATAATACAAAGATCAACAAATTCTGATAGCCTGTCCCCGTCTTTCATGTCGAAATCTAAATGAACCCTTATGCTCACTGTTGTTTTTCAATACAAATGTTATTTTCTCAATTATTCTCTTTACCTTCATCAATTTCTTGAAAAAAAAATAGTATTGATTGGATAATACATAATGCATTTACTGCAACACCACAAAATTAATGATTTCAGAAGTAGAAACACTTTTATTGTATATTTATTTTGTAAAGAATAAAAAAGCATCAAATGTTATCATATGCTATGCAGTGGAGGAATGAGAGATTATTTTAAAGATTGCTTTTGTTGTAGGCGGATCACAAACTCTGTTGGTTGACGTACAGCGGTCCTTCACTTGTTGCATACCCCGTTCTCTTGCAACCCCCGCTTTTTGCAACGGTTTTTTTGTGATTTTTTTGAGAAATATAAGGCAAAGTCTCTCTGTTTTCTTGCAACCACCGCTTTTTGAACCGGTTTTTTAGTCCACAGATCCACTTGCAACAAGAGAGGGTCTATTGTATGGTTTGAAGAGTCCAAGTGCCCGACCTTGATTGTAGCATTGCCCCCAGTTCATCTTTCCACCACTTGCCTTGGAAAGATCAACAAAGTCGACGTCAGAGAGTGGGTCTTGTTCGCATCTATATATCTGAACCTGGGCTTCTTTTGCCAATTTTCGGCCCATCTCACAGTTCTGTTTGATGCTCTTTGACATGTTTGTTCGTCTAATTAGCGAAAAGAGCGTCTCAAAAATTACCATGTTTGTTGCAACCTTTTTCTTAACTGGATCTTCGTACGTCTTGCTGTAAAACCCATTGATGTTGAAGATAAGGACAATAGGACAAACGTTGTACTTTTGAATAATTTAGCAGCAGTAGCCGACACCACGTCCAGTGAACGATAGAAATTACTTTTGTAACAGAAACTTTTTTTTTTTTGTATTGAAGTGCCTGGAACTTTAGGCAACACCTGTCGTAATTGGGAAATTTTAGCAGGTAATTTTAAAGCGAAAACAATTGCTAAATTGACATGGGAAACACAGCTCCTAGATTTTTAAACCATGATAAAATGTATGCAGGCTGGTGGTAATAAATAAAGTAAAAAAATGGGCGTCCCGCAGCAGTGGGATTATATGGATTGGAATGAGCTCTAACAAATCTATTCATTTAAAATGAGGTATAGTTTATGGCTAGCATTATCAAAGCTGGAAATGTAGCAAAACCAACAGTACTCTCTGCAGAAGAAACTGGAGTTGATGAGTTCGGCTGTGATCTATTATGTCACAAGACATGCAAAGGTATGCTGAACAAAGAAAATGAGAGGGATGTCACTCGGACTGGAAAGTAGCTAAAAACACTGCCACTCAATGCGTTTTTAATACAAGTGCAAATAATAACATTGGACGAAACATCGAGCCAACTTTAGGATGGACAGGCACTGTCACCAAAGGATCATAATCTTAACATGCCTACTCTAGAACAGTCACGAAATAACATAAAAGGATACATCAGTTATATTGCCAATGACCATAAAGGTGGCCTCGAAAAAAAGAAAAAAATATATATATATGTCTTTCTCTGGTGGCCAAAGATACTTCAAAAGGATCACACTATTGACATGCCGTTCACACTAGGAGTTCCTAAAAGACGGGCTGTAGGCTTTCAGGTAGGACATAAATGTTTAGGATTTGGCAGGTAGCAAATCACATTGGTGATGTGTTGGAGCAAAGGCAAAAAGATGAATCGCTTTCCATTATTGGTGACCGCATTGACATTCATCGTACCAATAAAGTAATTTGTTTCATATCTTTATGATTCCTGTACATTTAGCAAATAAAAACAATAAAAAAGACTTCTTAGAGTAACAGGTATTCATCTTCTTTATTCCATGACACGTTATATCATCACGAAAATCATATATATTTATAGTTTTTGAACTAATGCTAGGATTAGAACACTGATGACTTCTGTCAAATATCACATAATACAAATGAAGTGTTTTAGCCATTTCTCCGTTATCTATGCTTGCTTTTGTTTATCTATTTATTTATATCGTGTTC
>VCJH01002304.1:27231-43821 GCA_024140565.1 Backusella australiensis | reverse complement strand
CATGTAGCAACGTCCATAAAGTCATATTACACACCAATGAGGGATAGCATGATATAAAGCAACAAAGTAACGCATCAATAGGACAGAGGTGGATTCAGTAGATACAATTATTTATAAAAACCAAAACATCTAGCGAGCCAGACATACTATATTCCATTATTTTAGTATCATGCCTTGGGTTAATACCAATCTCTTCATCTCTCTTAGCCTTTTTTTTCATCAACCTTTTCTCAATAATTATTCTCCTTTTTCTCAATAATTTGAAAATGTTTCTCAACAATTTGAAAATCTTTTCTCATTAATTTGAAATTTGTTCTCATTTTCTTGAAAAAGACAATACATCAACAAACCTATAATAAATACACATGTAAGTGTAAGTAATTTAGATTTAATAATAAAGAAGATCTTGGCTTTACCCCATACTCTGTACCTTTATAAATTACAATGATGGACTTTGTTCTAATCTCAGTTTGTCCGCCAAAAATCGAAAATAAATCCGACCATATATTCTTAATTTTATAATACAAATATACAAGCAATGCTTGAACGAAAGGGGGAATTTATTTTCAATTCAAAAAATAGCTTTTTTTAAATGAAGCATGAATTCATTATTTTCATTTCTTTTCATTTCTTTTTTACTTTTCTTTTCTCTCATCATAATCTGAGTAACAATAATTATGTAAAAATAAATGACAAAAATATACATAATATAAATTTTGAGATACCAAATATATTTACAATAAGGTGATTGCCTTTATCATTCAACCTGGTGATATCATACGCATCACCGAGTCAATGACTGCTGATCGAGAAAAAAAATTTTTTTTTTGTGTAAACCTTTTACAAACTCCATCATTTGTTAAACAAAATCCCGATTGACTATCCCGAGTCCGGTCGATCCATTCATCAAAAAAAAATAGGCTTGTGTTCTCGTTATATATGGAAAAGAAAAAGACCAAGAAAACGCAAAGACATAGAATAAAAAGTGCAAGTGTGATATGAGTTAAAGCTAGTTGGGATCTTCATAAAAAAAGTTAAATGTGTGCTAATATTAAAACCCCTCTCTTCCTCTCTTTTCTCTCTTTTTCTTCTCTTCACTCCCTTATCTTTATTTTCTTATTTTTATTTTTTGTTCCTTTTCTTTGCTTACTCACTCGTTCTCACCCTCACACACACATACATACACACACGCAACTACCACTCTTGTTCGTGTGCTGTGTTTGAAAAACAAATGAAATAAAAAAAGATTATCTCTTTGCAACACCAAATTGACTCATTCAATTAGAATTCTGGTGATCTATTAATAAGAATAAAAAAATAGAAAAAAGTAATAAAAACAGAATATAAGTGCGTGTGACCTATCTTTTTTATTTTGAAGAACAACAAAAAACAACAACAACAGTGAGTTGAGATGATTCACAAAAAAAAACGGGTTTTTCGTATTGGATACTCCAGAGGAAATACATCATATAATAAAATAGACGTCTTTTGATTGGATTAAACATGCCCAACCGGGTGTGCTGTGTGGGAGGCCCCGAATTTTCATTGACGTCATGATAAAGCTCCGCTCTTGTCCCTTAAATACAAATTGTTTTATCATATAATTTATTCTTTTTATTCTTCCCTTTTCATATAAATAATAACACATATTTTTTATTTACTCTTCTTTTCTTTTTTGTTTCTTTACAAAAACAAAACTCTCATACACATACCTCTATAAAAACATTACATCATATCTTTTTTTTTAAACCAAACAGAAAAAAAGGACAACGCATATATTTATATAGAATATAATTGATTATCAAAAAAAAATAAATCAAAACACATAAAATGAATAGCAAATACGGTGAGTCCTCTACCAGTCTCTTGGAAAGAAGACAGAAAGCTTTCCCTCAGCAAGTGCCTCATCTCCCCTCATTATCAAATTTGATGACTGAAACCAGCGCACCATCCAACAATAATACCGCAGCCAGTGCACTCTCACAACCACCCACCATGATATACAATGATTATAATGCACAACCCATTCTGACCACCACTGCTACCACCATGCCAGCATCATCAGCAGCAACATCAATGGCAGCAGTTGCAGCTGCAGCTGTAGTTGCAGACCACGCTGCCCTGTTTCCTAGCATGCTGGAACAATCTACTGGTTTCGTTCCGCCTTTACCGATGCAAACCCAACTTCCAGTGTACCCAATGCATCCCCAACAACAGGTTGATCTTTATAACAATAATATGCCAAACACTACCGTGCCCATGATGGAAAGACAACGCCAATCATCCGTCTCCTCTTCTAATTCAGATAAGGTTTATTCATTTGTGGCGATCCCTGGTACAAATCACAAAAAGAGACCGAGAAGAAGATATGATGAAATCGAACGTCTTTATCACTGTAACTGGCCCGGTTGTACAAAATCCTATGGTACACTCAACCACCTTAATGCTCATGTTAGCATGCAGCAGCATGTAAGTTATTTATTTATATATACAAGTCCTTGGTTACTTATTATTTTCTAATCAATAGGGAGCCAAACGTCATCCTAATGAATTTAAAGAAATGAGAAAAGAGTGGAGAAGATTAAAAAAGGAACGCGAAAATGCTAAAAAGCAAGCAGAAGCAAACATGCCAATCTATATGCCTATGATGATGGGTTATTATTAAACCACACTTTTTATATATTTGTTAAAGAAAAAAAAAAAAGAACCTTTTGTACATTTTGCTTGTCTTTTTTTATTAATACTATTATTTCTACCTTTTTTTTTCTACTTTATCAAAACAACTATTTTATTTTGTTTCTTATTCCTCCTGTGTATATATTAACATATTATTTTATATATAAAATAAATAAATAAAAAATATTATTTTTTTTCTCAAAGAGTTGATTTTCTATTTTCTAATTTTAAAATTAAAGTTGATGGACCTTGTTACCTACTAATATAAAATTAAATGAAATTTATTTTTTTACTCTTTGCATTTATTATTACAGCACAACATGCAACTTGTTTAGAAAAAAAAAAAGTAGACAGAGCCACCTCTATTCAGTTTCTCTTCGTTTACAATACGTTTTTTGATTTATTATTTATTTGTGCCAATGTGTTTTTTTTTATAAAAAAAATATAGAATTACTTAAACTGACGACGGAGCTCATTTTAAATAAAGTCCTTTGACTCAGCGTTGATGTTGATTTGCTTTCCACATGTGTAAAAAAAAAGCTTCTCTCCTATTATAATCTTGAATTTTCTTGGCACTTGCAAAAAAAAAAAGATGTTTTACTATATATCTATTATTAAAAAATGATTTTCATAACCATTTATAAAAAGACAAAAATACTCAAGATGTGTGGTATCACACGAATCTTGTATTGCTGTACCCGCGGATGATTACGCTTGTTGTACACTTACACACAGATACACACACGGACGTACACATTTATGTTGTATTTCATAAAATGAAATATTGACATTTGAATATCACTTTTAATAATAAATGTAGTCTACTTCATATCTAGTTAGCGTAGAAAATATAACTAAAAGAGTAGTAAAAGAAGGAGAAAGGGAGAGAGTGCCATAGATGTAAAGAGAGAGAGAGAGGTATTTTGTACCAATAAAAACATGAGCAATAATAGTAAGAATAACAACAATAATCACAATAATAACAGTCGTAATATTTAATCAAAGGGGTGAAATTAAGCGTAGAGATATTTTTACTCTATCGCTCGATTTCTCTTTCTTTTATTTTCCACAAGATAGCAAATGCACCAAATGTGCTACTTTTTTTTATTTTTCTGAAACTTTAAAAACAAAACAGTAATAACTAATCTACTATTTACAGAATTTTTTTTGCATAAAAGTGGGTCGGATGTTTTTTTTTGTTTTTTTTTATTTTTTTGTATGTGTACAACACATATGAATTTTATTACTATTAAGGTTTTTTTTAAATGTACAATAAATAAAAATTATATTTACAAAGGAGCAAAAAAAATGTTATACAAAAGAAAAAAAATCTCACGATGAACTCAATTCACACGCAAGCAGCATGTCTTCTTCATTTACAATAGAGAGGATATCATCACCATTGAAGGTGATATCTTCAACAAAGGAACGCTTCTTTGTTGGTGGTGGCTGTACAATGGTGGGTTCAAAATCAAAGCCTGCAAAGAGATCGTCATCGTCATCATCGTCATGCTTTCTCTTTTTGGAATCAACAAATTCATCGTTATCACTCTCGGACAACTCTGGCATGTCATCCCAGTCCAATACAGCGGTCACAGGAATGGGAATACCAAGGATGGCTAATAATTCAGCGTCATCTACAATGTCCGTCGGTGTTACTTGCTGATCTGTTGCTATTGTTGACTTTTCGTCTTCTTGCTTATTTTTAAATTCAAATGGTTGAGCCAATAGTAAGGTTTTCTTGTTGTTTGTATCGTTGTTCATGATGTGTTATGCTTTTGTTTAAGGATTAAAATATTAAGGATGTGATTGCTTATAAAGCCATGTAAAATAAAATAAGATAGAAAATAATAAAATGTAAAGTAAATGCAAGTGTTTTTAATATATATGTTAAATAATACAATACAATACAAAAAAAGCTTAAAAACAATGTTTATTTATATATCAGAAAAAAAAAAATTTTTTTCGTTTCGATCTGCAAACAGAGCTACTGAGCGGAGTGTAAATCTAGAATCCATCTCTTTAGAAAATGAGATGAATTGGCTTACTTCATCACTAGTAATAGGTCTATTAGATCGGGCATTCTATTTTAGAAGCTGAAACCCATGATACCAAATAAAGCCAATCGTGAACTTGGAGCTAAACAAATCTGATACATTTCCATTACCTATATTTTTTTACTTGATATTTTTATACCTTGTCTCAATTAAAAAAAAATAATACTTTTTGAGAAAAAACATGATTCCAGACTTTATTTTACCCATTGAAAAAAAAAAAGAAAAAGAAAAATGGATAAACTATTTTTACTTTTTCATCACTTTTTCCTTTTGTTATTGAGCAATACACACACGCACTCGGATTTTTTCCGTTTTGTTTATCATCAACGAATCTAAATTACTAATCTAAAGTTTATACTTCAAAAAGACATGCAACAAAAAAATTAAAAAAAATATATACAAAGCTTAGTTTTGTATCACAAGCTAAAAGGCTGAGTAACCTTTTTTATTGGTTTTGTTTTCTCATGACGTTGACTTCCTTTCACAAACAAAAGTAACGGCTTACTAAGGCTGATAATCTCTATTTTTTTTTCACAGAAACTCCTTTGTGTAGTATTAATAGGCGATGGATGGACCAGTATAACTTATTAAACAGGGATGGAAATGCCCAAAAAAAAATCTTACGAAATAAAAAATGACAAATTTGGCAGAATCGGAGTTGTAAACAGAAAAAAAAATTATCGATTTTTTTATAATACAAAATATACAAAAAACCATAATATCTATCATAAGTGACTTTTCCTTTAATTCTTTTTGGAAGACCCAATCGGTTTTATACTACTGAGGTTCTTTTTAATTTACAAACCCGATCTGCATTGAAACCTTAAAAAAAGCGATTTATGCTCGTTTTGAAAAAGATGAATTTGAATCAACGAAAGCGTACATTAAAACGAGACAGAAACAAATATTTCTTTTTTCGATGATAAGCCACACCCACGACGCTTTTCTTGGCGGAAGGTGTGGAAATATTTTCTTTTTGTTCTACATGAATCCCGGTTATATTAAAATGAGACCTCAAGAATAGAAAGTGATTTAACAGAAAGAAAAAAGAAAGAAAAAAGAAAATGCATTTCCATATGTAAAAAGTACTGAAATGCTCCGCTCCCGCGGGGTGAGTCCATCTTTGTCTTTATTAAACAAAACGATTTATTTACTTACTTGGGCAAAAAATCTGAGTATACAAAATAGATTGTAGCAGTAGTAAACATAAAAAGCGTTATGTATCATCCATTCACTGATACTAAATGATCCTTGACTCTCTCAAATAAGTAAAAAAAAGGAACTCCTATTTATTTTATCAGGTCCCCCTCCTTTTTTATTCTTCTCTGTTTCTTTTTTTTTTGTTTTCTTTATTTTTGATGGTTTTACAATCAAAAAGTGAAAAACAAACAAAGTTTCGCTGGTCGGCTTGTTTGTCACTTTTTAATAAGAAATTTCGAAAGAAGGTCCGAAGTGATGATTTAATTTATGAAAAAACAATGGATCAACAATTCGATATATCGGAGACCATGACAGGTAGAAAGAGGCTTGATAATGATAATCTGGATTATTTTATTCAAGAACAATCTTTACCATCAACAATCACTCCACCTTTAGAATCAATTCCAGCACCATCATCATCATCGGCCTTATCTCCTCCTCCTTATAAAAGACACAATAAACACCGAGTCAAATCAAAATTGGCATTGCCCACCGACCAAGAGAATTCCTCTCGTTTGCGTCTTTCCGTTGACACTCGTCACCCATCACTAGGTGGTATTTCATCAGAGGAAGAGAGAACACAGGCTGCTACTCGTCAATCTAAAACATGGGATTCTTCATTACTATTGCATACACTGCCTCCCCCATCGATACCGTTACCACCACCGCCATTTCGCTATATTCCAAAACCAGAGAAACAGTTACAAGATGATAACTATGATGATCCGTATGAAGTCGTAGAGATTGAAAACATGGCTAGATCTGTCAAAACAGATAAAGTATGTTATGACGCCGTCGTAGCTCGTGCAATGAAAAAGAAGCATTTATGATACCCAAGCTACATTTCCCTTACTATATATATATAATCAAAATAAAATACCTTATTTAATATTCCACTCCTTTATCATTGCTAAGCAGAAATCCCATTCTTTTTTTTAACGATTGACTAGAAAACTATATCACTGGTTGCCCAAGGAACCCTCTCTTTTTTTTAGCAGAAATACCAGGACTCAAAACACTTTTTGTACCTGGTTAAAAGTTTTGATCATTAAATACACGCGTTTAGTATTGTTAAAAGTGGTGTGCTTATTATAAAACTATTTTTATCTATAGTAAATGAACAAAAGACGGGTAATGAACAATGGAGGTAGTATCTATACTTATCAAATGAATACTAGATTAATTGTCTCATCTTTTTTTTTTACAATGAGATCATAATCATATATCAAACCATGTAGAAGGAGAGGCAAAATGGCTATCTCATATGACTGGTTGAGTCCTCAACATTGAATCATGCTTGTAAGATATCGAAAAGTGGCCCTTTGTTGTTGATAAAGCCTTAAAGGTTGTCACATAGGCCATCTTATACCTAGATTATTAAAGTAAACCATGTTCATATACTCTAATGAGAGAATATCAATATTATGTATGCTCCATTCACCATCCTCTTTAGTGGTTGATTCATAGTGTAGAATAGTCTCTTGTAAGCAGCACAATCTGATCCATTGAATCGGATGCAAAGAAACTTAGCCATTTTTGTTATTTAACAATATTAAGTACTAAAATGACCATAACACCTTTACTATACAGTTTGTTATATCTCTTTGTATGTAGCAAATAGCAATAACTCAAGATATTCTTATCTAAAAAACAATACACATTTCATTTATAAACACTTATGATATCCTATTACGACTGTAGAGATACCTTTTGGCAACATAATACATGAATCCAATGTTTTAATTTCGATCCAAGAAGTGTGGTCAAGCGGAAGATTTATTTTCCAAGAGAGAAACATGTCATTGCTTTTTCACGTGACCAATAATCCCCTTATTATTTCTCTCTCTTTTTTTCTTTCCATCCTATCACCTTTTTATCAAATTTGAAAAAAAAAACCAAAAAACATGTCTGCCGAGGGTAAAGTTGAAAAGAAAGAAGGCGCCGTTGAGCACATTAACATCAAAGTCGTCTCAAACGTAAGTGGAAGCCCAAGTGCGTGTATATAAATAAAGGATAAGGGTGAGTCTGACACACTTTTTCACCCAGGACACCAATGAAGTTTTTTTCAAGATCAAGAGATCAACCCAATTACGTAAATTGATGGATGCCTATTGTGAGCGTCAGGGTAAATCTACCACATCTGTTCGTTTCCTTTACGATGGTGCCCGTGTCCTTCCCCACAACACTCCTGACGAGGTAAGTATTTTTAAAAGCGTGTTGTGCACATTTGTTCTAATCTAGATGAATGCTTCTTTCCATATAGTTGGAGATGGAGGACGGTGACAGTATCGATGTTATGATTGAGCAAATTGGTGGCTATTAAGAATGTGAAGGGAGAAAGGCAAGGCTCTTTCTAGTTGTTGTATAATAATAAAGATAGTTTGATGTTTTTTCCATGGTGAAAAAAAGCAAATCATGTGATGTATTATTTTTGTGTGTGTGTGTGTGTGTGTGTGTGTGTTTATTTTTTTTCTTTTTGTACATAAATTATTCTACTTGGTTCTTCCTTTTGTTATTTTTTTTTACTTTGGGTGGAGGCTTTTTTTTTTCTCTCTCTCTCTCTTTCTTTTTTCTCTTATCTTTATTGCATGTTTTCATTAATACATAAAAAATAATAATAGTAACAATAATAACAAGTATAATATAGTAATAAATAATGCTCGATCCTGACCAGACAGCAAAAACACCCTTAAACAATAACCACACTGGCACGCAGTTCACACTACCTAAAGCAATCCCACGTCTGGACCGCACAAAACTCAGGCCCAGACTGCCAAACTTACGCTCGCCGTGGACAAGTCAGCAAACAACGCAAGACTCTGAAGATTCAGATGAACAAGTGCTAAAGATTAAGTTGTCAGACATCAAACCTGAATCTGTGGTTTTAAATGGATTAATGTCAGAGCTTGGGCTATTAGCGTCACTCGCCAGTTTGTTATGTTTCGCGAGTGCGGCCTTACTCGTTCCGCATCACCTTCCCATTCTCTATTCTGGATTTGTTGGACTGTGGTTGTTAATCCCAGCCTGGATTGCGTTCGGCAGGACCGAACACAATACACGGCTGTTTCATTCAATAGTGAAGGGATCAGGTTTCGGTGCTCTTGCCATGGCCATGGCGACCTGTTTCCATGGTAACAAGCTACCCACAACACTGACGGGCGTAGCTATTTGTATATTTTACATCACAAGCAGGCTATTTGAGTGCCAACACCAACTGAATTCCCAGGTTTATCAGCTGGTTGAAAATGAACAGAAACGTGCACAGACCGAAATCGATAAATCAATCGAGGCTTATTTAAACAAACGCACTACTTTTCTGGGGACGGTTTCGCAAGAAATCCGCGATGCGGCGCTCATGGTCATTGCCACGTTGGAGCAGTTCTCGCCTACGTCCATTCTTGCAAACACCCACGAGCTATTGAGCGCATGTTCGATTGCAGTGCCCATTGCAAGCATATCGGCCATCAACACCACCATCATCCAGGCATGTCATATTAGCTCGCATCTCAAGCTGGTTTCGAAAATGTTGAATCAGTTTGATTCTAATACAATTATTCCAAAGGAAGATCGATTAAAGAGCACCGTTAGAGAGGAGTTTGATATTGGGGAATTGGTGCAGAATGTCGGTGATGCCCTTGCCGGTATTTCTGCTAAATTGGGGGTTCACTTTGTCATTTATCATTCGGATAATGAATTGCATTATACAAATGTCATTGGTGATGAAAATGCTATTAAACATGCTTTGATCAATGCAAGTATACTTTATTCTATTTAATCTCATTATCATTATTCTAACCTATTAATAACAACAATAATAGTTACTACGAAATATATTAGAGGGTTGCACACCTGGTGCTTGCATTGAATTTGGTCTTACCGTTTCTCCTATTCCAGATTCACCTTTGGTAAAGGTTGTGTTTGATATTATCCAATTGGCTTCCCCAGCAATTCCTTCCGGTCTTTCAGCCTCGACGATCCCTAATGCCAATTTCACAATGCAGTTGCTTAATTATATCCAAGGTGAAATGGAGCTGGAGGACCTCGGTCAAAACAAGACACGCGTTAAAGTCTCCATGAACATGCTCCAAGGATCCACGGGTGATCAAAAACTATTACTGCTCGAAAAACCTTCTCAGATACTTGAAAAGACCTTATCAGCCGTTCAATTCTCCAATGAACCTACCCTTGAAGAGCTAACAAAGTTTATCGCAAGCTTAAAGGGCGTAAAGATGATTCTACATGGCCCTGAAAAGAGCGTGTTTGCTAAGCATCTCACCAGCTGTCTTGCCAGCTGGAACACCGATATCAGCCATGTACCTGTTTTGGGGTGCTCATTGGATGACGACGACACGCATCATCACGACTCGGTAAACACCTCATCATCGATCAACACGGCAGGATCAGACTCTGATGCAAGCATTTCAACACATACATCCACCCAATCACAGTCAGCTGCTGTTGCGTCAGCAGTAGCAAACTCACCCATGGTTGCGGAAAACAGCAGTCTTCTTTCCGCCCTGTCACCTCGAGCCCAAACCAAAATCCCTTCTCCTGCCATTGAAGAAGAACACATTCATTCTATTCCACCTGCCTTTATCTTGATTGACGATGACATTGTTACACTCGAAAAGAAGCTGCGTGAATTTAGAGATCAGCCAGTGGTCCCACCACCTAGCACGGTTCAGAAACGCCATCGTCGTTCCAAATCTCAGCAATCAGGTGCAGGTCATAGTGGTACAGTCGCCATTGTGTTCTTTGCATCGCTTTCAAACTTCAAACGTGTACGTGATACAATCCACTGGTTTGGCACTGGCCCTCAGTTGCCATACATGCCTCGTGTCATTGTGGTCCCTAAACCAGCAGGCCCTCGTCGTTTCTTGACTGCACTTCACACTGCATGGATCAATGCCATCGTGGAGCCACAGTTCATTCCCATCGCTACTTCTCCGTTAAGTCCGTTTATGAACAAGCCTACCAACCCGTCCAATCTATCAGGCTCACCCCATATCGGTGACATGAACTCCTTTGGTGGTATGATGACGCCAGGTGGTATGGCCACTGCCCCCATAACCGGTGCTCCCGCTGGTGGCATGACCCCGCATGAAATTGCACGATTCTCACCAGGTAGACGAACAGCAGGAGGCCCTCCCACTGGAAGCGTGCGCACGAATCCTTTGCATTCGCCGAGTGCCAGTCAGGCAGAAGCCGAACGGGGCAACTACTTCTTTGATCCCGTCAATCGACCCATCTCTAGCTCCTCGGCCAGTCCTGTTAGCGCGAGCACTCCTTCTTCCACCGCTCGACGCAAGCGATCGCAAAGCTCTGCTCGTCGCACCTTGCTTGATATCTCGATTAACGGCAATCCTGAGCCAGAGGCTGCTTCTCCTGCCCCCGTAACAGAATCAACCCAGGTACAGGACAATGTTGAAACAAACACCATCCCAGAAGCCTCCGAGCAAGTGATACCTGCGGCAAACGTCGAGAATACGAAAAAGGAAGAGCCCGAAAAGCCAAAAACAAAATTTAACTTTAAAATCAGTAATCGTAAGAGAAAAGACAAGACGCAATCGGATAAACAAAGTCCACCTATTACTGTTTTGATTGTCGAAGGTAAAATTGTCTGGATAGTAAAACAAACAAAGTTTACAAACTGAACTCCCTATTTTTTTTATTTCTAATTTAGATAATATGATTAATCAAGCAATCTTATCGACTTGGATGAAGAAACATAAGATTAAGTTCTCAGTTGCATCTGATGGCGAAGAAGCAGTGGAAAAATGGAAAGGGGGTGGTTTCCATCTTATCCTTGTAAGTAGTGTGGCGACTCATGTATTCTCAACCCTTACTTTTTTTTTCTTCTTAATAATAATAATTTCATTATCTAACTGATTTTCTCATTCCTTTTCATTATGCCATTTAGATGGATATTCAATTGCCTACCATGGATGGTATCCAGGCAACCAAAATGATCCGTGATATTGAAAAGCAAAACAAAATCGGTGTCTTACCAGAGAACAATAACGAACAAAAACAAATAGAAGAGGAATCGACCTTCAAGTCACCTGTTATCATTGTCGCACTGACGGCCTCATCACTTGAGTCAGATCGACAAGCCGCACTTGCTGCTGGGTGCAATGACTTTTTAACCAAGCCTGTCAGTCTTGAATGGTTGGAAAAGAAGATTATGGAATGGGGTTGTATGCAAGCCCTTATCGATGTAGAGGGTTGGCGACGCTGGAGACAATCGACGGATTCTAGCAGTACAACCAAGGACAGTTTAAAGGCCAAGAAGGCACCAGCCTTACTTAAAAAGGCGACAACGGATGAAAACGAACGTGCTATTCTAGAACAACGTACCAAAGATTTATTAAAAGACGAATCAAGGGCTATTGTCTTGGTTGGTGTCAACAAACGACGCATGTCAACCTTTGATCCTGAAGAGCATAAATTGATTAAAAAGACCTCTGATCCGGACCTCAATAGCCTGTCGATACCCAAGCAACTTTCTGCCAGAAAACGATTAGAAGCTCAGCAATCATCATAAGGAGATGCCCCTTTTCGTGTTTTTCCCCCTCTTCGTATAAATTTATATTGATTCATTATATATATATATATAATTTTTTATTGTCTCCTTAGCTTTGCCTGTATAAATAATGTCCTTTTTTTCTTTAATTTCTTTTTATTAATTACGATTTTATAATTACTTTTCTTTCTTTCTCTCTCTCTCTCTCTCTAAAAAAAGTAATAATAAACCAATATTTTATTGATACTACCAAATGATGTCCTCAAGGACCTTTATCCAACAACGTGCTGTTTTAAAACCTGCAAAGCAAACAAGATTTGATATCGACGAAGAAGAGGAAACAAAGAATGGCATATCCAACAATAGCGACATCCAACATCTTGCCAGATTTTTATCCACTACGGGACCAGAAGAGCTCCCAAAGCCTCAGCAAAAACGAGCCACGCGCATATTAAATCGGTTGCGTAAACAGCCATTAAAGCCTGAACCACCCATTGCCACAAAACCCAAATATATCCCACTGCCTGTTTACCGGGCCCCTTCTCCTGCTGCTGCAGTGCAGCATCAAGAGTCAGTTACATCGAATACATTGCTTCGTGATTCTGGTATCTACAGTGAAGCCACCACCTCAGACTGGGTAGTTAATGATTTGCAATTTCCATCACCACCACTAATAAAATCTAATAATCGTCACCAGCAAAAAAAACAGGTTAGACTTCGTCATGTTCAAGTTCAAACGGATAAGAACGGTGACGAATCGGATAAAACTGCTTGTCCTCATTGCCGACAAGCGATTCCTGCTTCTACCACCATGGTTCGTCCTCGACGTCCTTCCTGCCCTCCTTCATTGGCCTCTGGTAAGGTCATTGCAGCTGCAGCTGCAGAAAAATCTGAAAAATCTGAGCCTGAAGATACAAAGTTGCTCTTTGAAATGCTAAATCAATTGAAGGCTCAGTTGGACCAGGAAAGAGAACATCGAATCCAATTAGAGAAGGTCATGTCTCGTCTTATGAAGTAAATCATAATTATTATTTTTATATACTCTTATTTCCCTATTACCCTTTTACTATTCTTATATAACACCCTGTCTAGTATAAACAAGTTTAAATAGTTAATAAAGTATCTTTGTTGTAACTTCTTTTAATAACCATCGTTGATTTCCCAGCGTCTAAGAAAAGCTTAATAATAGTTTCTATTTTAAAAGTATAAACCCGTCCGTTTTATTCTACCGCTATAGTATTTTATTCTATGGCGTTGAAGTGTAGATAATCAATAATCTAGTTTTATTAAATATTTGCTTTGTAACGAGCTTCGTTCTTTCGAAATCAAAAAAGTTTAATACTCGTCTTAGTGATATTTATGCAAATCATAAGACTGACCGTAATAGAATATGAGCTCCCATTTTCGATCAGTTCCTTCTCAAATGCGTAAATGACGTTGTAGTTTAGATGAATGGTTTGTGTGTGTAATATCATTACATATTTGCAATAGTCATGGGATAAAGATGATCGACGAAGGCTAATTTTAATGGTTTCTTTTAAAAATAATCACAGTTTGGCTATAAATCGCATATAGCGATTACTTTTTTATTTTATTTTGTATCTATTCCAATCATCTTGTATATTTGATAATCATATATGCTACATTCTTATATTGGATACCTTTCATATAGACATTATGCACTGTAGCGAAAATTTTTCATATCTGTTAAACTAATTCATCTCTTTACAGGTATCATCGTATTTAATTCATTATGCATCTGTTCACCAGTGTAATCATAATATAATTTGGTACATTCAACTTAATGTCTCTAGGCTTTTTTCTTTTTGTATTTTGTGTATAATTCGTGGGTAGTAAAATACGTTTGCTTTTTCATTTTTTTAGGTCCATTTTCAAAAACGATTTCTTGGAGTTTCCATTTCTCTTTTCCATTCCAACAAGCTATCTTTACTCCTTTTTGTTAATCTCTTTTTTGAGACAATTTCTCAGGAAATTCCCTATAGTTTCCCTAATAATTTGTTAGCCTACATAATGGTTTACTTTTATAGTACTTGGATTTTTATCATCAATACAATAACTTTATTTGTTGTTTGCAATATTACTCATTGCTATTGTTAGGTTTCTACCATTTCTGCAAGCCCCTGGTATCACCTTTTTAAAGCATTGGCCAATACTATTTATGGCGATGAATCAACATGGGAGTCTTTTTTTTTCTTCTTATTGTTATCACCATCCATTTAATTCGTCTCCATGTCAAAAAACTTTGTTTTTTTTTTTACTTTAGCCACGTTCATAGTATCACATCGGTCGGTAAATATAAGACACCACTTGTTTTTTTTTCTAATGATTATACGATTTGTTTTGAAACACGTCATGTATATAGAATATTGTAACTTTATACAATTGGCCAATACAAATCCACTAAATAAAGTAGTCTCTCCATAAATAATGCATAAAGAATCTCGATATTACTGCTAAATAATAATTTTTGAAAATCATCATTGATGCAGGGTTTATTATAATCAAAAGGGGGGTTTCCAATTTCCAAGAATAGGAGGGGGTATCACATGAATATTTGTAGTTTTTTACCGCGCAGAGAATGCATTAAAAATACAAACCCATTGTCCTGTCGGAAAAAATAAACTTTAAAAAAATAAACTTAAAGCATACTTAAATTTGACACGTTTCTCCCAAGCAAAACATTGTCAATTGAGACTTGAATCTGTCGAGGATTTATGTAAAAGAGGAATTCAACTAAATAAGGGTTTTTTGTTAAGCATACAAAAAATTTACCCATGTGTAAGAATTTTGAGAGAAGATTAAAAAAAAAACTTTTGGGGGACATCTAAAAAAATATGGGTGATTGTAAGATGGTTTCTTGACCGCCTAGAACGATAAAAGAAAAGAAAATGTGATTATCTTAAGGTTTCAGTCTTTCTATTTGTTTTCTAATAATAAATAATAAGTCCCAAATTCATACAAATACTTCCTTTTAGTATTTACCACCATAGTTGTGGCTGAGTAAGATAGTGTAGATCTCCAGCTAATCGAGTCTTTTCACTATTATCAGTAACTTTCAATATATTTTTTTTCCATAATTTTCCAATTGGGGGAGGGGGAATCTCCGTTTTATATCAATAGAAGTTTATTTAAGAAATGTTTCTGTCTAATATTCAAAAACAGAAGATAATTATATTCTTGTTATAGAAGAAGAAAAATAATTTGCATCTAACATTTGAAATGCAATTTTTGCATATATTTGCTTGTATTTTAGAAAAAGCCACGTTAGTAGTTTGTATGACATTTGGTTTACTTGTTTTAAAACGTGATTACCTCTAATAACAATAGAACCTTATTTCTTTCAACTTGAATTCCCAAAAAAATTGAGCTTTCTTCAACAATTATAAATAAACTAATTTATTATAAATGATCCATGATTGGATATGAAGTAAAGTATCGAGCTGTGCAACTGTTCTTTTTCTGAGCTATTTACCATGTGTCTGTTTTCTTACCTCATATTGAATCCAAACCAATGAAATTTTCATTATGAGGAATTTTCATTCAATAATAATATTCTCATATATTAAGGTTGGTGAAGTAAAGTCATGGAATCTTATATCTAAAGGAAATCTAGTCTTCTAACCAACAATGGGAAATGACGTTTTAGATGTTAAATACCTTCTACCTCAAGTGTTTGGTACTTAGTAGAATCATAGCATTTTTTTTAAAAACAGCATTGAAACTCATAGATTGTGCACTTAGCAAAAAAAGTCGGGTACATCAATCAGATATTTGGTTTCTACATACTGCTTTATCTTTATTAGTATTATTCAACTCAATCGGTTTAGAAAATAAGCAAAGTCATACCCATTATTTATTTTTCAGTTTGATTACTTCATTAGGGAGTTTCAAGACAAAAATTATCATGATAAAAAAGTTCGCCCTTTTTTTATTCGATAAAAAAAATATATCTTCTCTCTTTAGCCAATCATTGTCGCTTAAATTTTATACGATGATTTTTTTAAAAAAAATTATCTTGTCTTGAAACCCCCTATTATTCGCAAAATTTCAGTTATACTAGTTTATTTGATTACAAAACTGATCAAAGTACTTCCACTGAGTAGCATATACATA
>VCJH01002304.1:7817-25640 GCA_024140565.1 Backusella australiensis | reverse complement strand
AAAAAAAAAAAAGATAAACTGACAGTTACATATTTTTATTTATATAAACTACCTCTGACTCGAAATGACTCCTTTCATCTCGTAGATAGAAAAAAAAAATAACAAATGCCTAATAAAAATATAGAACGAGAATACAAATGCTTAGTCCTTTTGTACACTTTTATGCTCGATAACAACATTTGATTTAAACGATATCCATATTGATTTAACATAACATAAATAAATACAAATCCTTTGAAAATTCACAATGTCTCTTCTTTTGAGCTGATATCAGGTTTGAGAGTGTATCTTATTTCATATTACACAACACTAGTTAAGGTACTCAAGATTTGGTAACTATGATAATAATTCCTCAATCAGTCGCTGTGTGCATTTCTAGGGTATACTTCGGATATATATGCTACCTAAAATCTTATGAACAAAATTGCATCTATTAGGTTTTTCTTTACTGTCCAAAAACTCAAGTAACCTGATATAATTCTGAACATTATTTTTACAACTAATAATCTCGAAAATATTGATTAATATGAAGCTACTTTGAATATTGACATTGCCTCTCTAATACTAATCGCTAAATGTTGTCTTCAACAGACCAAGGTAATAGGCGAATTCGGATATAACAACTGGATTATTGCCAGCATGTGAAACGTTATGTAGCTCTCGTAGAAAAACGGCAATACTTGGCTGTGTGAGTAAGATTTTGTATAGTGAAGGCTTTCGGACAAATGGTTTTACTTAATAGTATATAATAAAACAGGATCAACATTATGATTGCCACTTGCAATATACGAACAGAATTTTTTTAGAAGAGAAAATTAATATAATAGTGTATCATTTCTTTCTAAAAAGTTTCCCATATTGGAGCGTATCAAACAGCTGTACCTTTTTATACTTCAATATTGGTAAAACAAATCAAAATCATGGTACGCACATACTAAATGGGTATATTCTCACACTTAGTTACTTCTAATAAAGTATTCAACTTTTGAATCAAAACTAAATGCATAACAAATAGATTAAGGCTGCTTGCTCTATAACAAGGCAAGTTGTCTATCATAGGTCTACCTACAATTTGTGTTGCCTAACATTTGGTACGACCAGCTAAAACGAATTTCCGACTCAGAGCACTGGAAAAAGCATAGATCAACTATAAACAAAGAAGATACATTTAAAAGTTAAAAAAAAAAATACTATTTAATAAACAAGTATACATAAGAATATAGAAACTTTATATCTATACTTGAATGATACATTTTAAGGATATATGTATTTCGTATTTATTTTTTAGACATTTACTTAAATGTACATACGATGGGGTTGTATTCTTGTGTTACAAAAATGACGGCTTACGTAAAAAAAAGAGCAAATCGCAAAATATTCCACATTTGGATGTTTTAAAAAAAGAATTATAGGGAATACGAAAATAAATACAGATATATTTAGCCGAATGAAATAGCAAGAGTTTGACAAAAACCTGCCATAAAATAGCAAAGCTCATATAAAAAATATATTATGTGCGTGCATGTTTATTTAGAAAATAATGTATATGTTTTTTATGACTTTCACTATGTCTTCCTCTTTCTTCCTTGTTTATAAGAAGTGCTGCTATTTGTTAAAGATAAGGTTCTGTTGTGCATCAGTGGATGTGGTCATCTGATGGCAAAACTCTTATTACATAGTTAAAGTAAACACATCGGGAACTTAGTATCATGACAGTTGTCATAAAAGAAAATGAAAGCAAAAGTAAAAAGCTTCGTTCGTTATGACAAGCGAAAATAGAATGTTCTTGAGAGTTAATATTAATTAATGATAAAGCATACCAATAGTTAATCTTTATTCAAGAAAAATTCAATCACACCAAATGTTCCCGTTTTTTACAAAAAGTACCTTGCTTACTGAATGGGCAGCCAACTGCTATTGGATGGTTTCATTTTATTAGAGAATCATAAGAAAAACGTGGTTACTGCCTTGAGTAAAGCTAGGCAAGTAGATCACCCGAATATTACTAAGGGTCTTTAATTAACCATGTATCATTTAAATAGTTTTTATATGTTTTACCATGACTGAAAATAATATAATAACTCTTTTGATGCCATGAAACTAAGTACATCCAGATTTCATAGTTATCTTATCTGGACTGCAAAATAAATTAAAGAAATCCGTAATGATGTTAAGAAGGATTCTTTTTTTAATGACTGAATGTGGAAATAAACCCAATTTCTAAAAATGGTGTATTCTTCGAAGAACAGTTCAGTTACAAAAATAAACGTCATCTATGGGAATGAATTCTATGTATTAGCAGATATTCAGGGGTTTAATTCAACACTGATGAATACTATTGTGGTTGTAATGTTTATTTCTTGCTCTTTTTTTCGTTTTTTCTTAGTAACTCAATAAAATCGTTCACGTAATGATAAACTACTAAAAATATTTAAGGTTGGAGAACTGTTTTTTTAAATAAAATAAAACCCCCCCAAAATCAGTCTGAGGCATGCAAATTCATGTAAACTTTTCTAAAGAAGTTATTTATAATACTGTTGCCTAATCAAAAACAACTTCCTAATGCTCAAATATACTATTGGATATTTTTCTTTAAGTCTGATGAAAAGTGTGAATTAGGTTATGTTGTTTTCAACATCTAAATAACTGGTGTTATATGCATCACTGAGTAGTGATTCCAAACAAAGAGCTTTTAGTATTATCTAACACACCAAGGGTCAACTATATTAGAATAAAGCGGATAGAAAATAACTTTGATCATTTCTACTCTATTTAGAGGGTAATATGCTGGTTGAATAATAGAATGATTTTAGCTTTAACAAAGCTGAGCATTTTAATTACATGGTACCTATCGGAAATTCAATTATGCTATGAATTGTCATTTGATAAACATGGCGCTGACTCCTGAATCACATGCGAGCTTAGGATATGTAACTGTTGTAGTTCTATAGATCCATTGTAATGGGAGTTTATACATCGGATACTGGTTAAATATTTAGTACTAGCTTAATTGAACATTGAGCTGATGAAAAGACAGCACCGAAGTTTATATAAATGATCAATGCCTTAGCAAGTTAATGACCATTGTTGATACCACGCATTTTTCCAATAAGTACTTTATCATTGACTGTTTCGTTATTTTTATTCAAATAAACTATATAATATATTGTCAATTGTGGTTTGGCTATTTGTTTAGTGTATGACACTGAGAGCTTAAAAAGAGAACGAAATGTTACGTTGATGTTATAATGGATAAAGTACTGAGTTAATCACTTTTTTATGTGAAGAAAGATAAAAACATGTGGATTAGAGGATTTAATCCGTCAAGTACACTTATGGAATATAATTGTCTGCAAAGTAGTATTTCTCGTCCGATTTGTAGTGAATATCTTTCCGTTCTTAGCCATCGTATCACAAATATGGCTAGCATAATAGGGAATCACCTCATTTTTATTGAAATACAGAAAACCCTGCCAGAAAGTAAAGTTGGTATAATTAAAGGAAAACATCCTGCGTTTTTCAGGTATAATTAAAGGAAACATCCTGCGTTTTTCAGATATAATTCATAATATTTATTGGCTGAAATGCTCAATAAGTTGCCAAACAGAACAATGGTGAGTTTGTTTGTCGAAATGCGTCAATCAATTAAATTAATCATTGTATCTGCCCATTATTTTTAATGATTCAATTTATTTTGATATCTCTTCAGCTTTTTTTTAACAATATAATTTTGTAAGCCAAAATTCCTAGAACATAACCGTAGATTTGATCCATTCTATATTATTTTAAGATAGAGAAAACCGTTGTTTCCCAAATGTTTTCCCTTTTTTAATAATAGACTGAATATGTTGCAAAATATCAATGCGTTTGTAGTACCAATCAGGGTAGATGTAACTGAAGGGTTATGATATGGGTACAGATGGTTTAAAAAAAATCACACCCTTTTTTTAGACAATAGATGCTCTTTGAAAGTGCACCATTCAGTTTGACGAATCTCTGTAACACAAGATTTCCCGCGGAATAATGATGTAGTTCTCCCAGATCCCCACTTTTCTCCATACAAGAAAATTACCCCGCCTTTTTACTTTTTTTTTCACACACCTAAAAGTATAGCGGACATAAACAATTTTTCCGTTCCCTACTGCTATCTCCCAGATATGTTCACACACTCTTACATACATTCCAGAATTTCAAAAAACTTCAATAACTACTTGAAAAAGGAAAATTTATTTATACTTATACTTGACAAACATAACATATATTTATGATAAAATAGTGTGATTAGATGCACATACTAGACTAAAACCCCACTTTATTGTTGTGCATGTTGGAAATCTATTGGTCCCGCACTATTTTTTTATGTTAATTAAATATGATTCGTTCGGGTGTTCCTAGAATTGGAGACGGTAAAGGTAGACGGTATTCTTTGATCCAATAGAATAGATTCCGACCGCCCAATCCTTTCCTACCTCGGCAATTTACGATAATCATTTTTTTGTAATACGCATTGTTGCCCTTAATTTTTTCACCGATGTCGGATGCTGAAATCAGAGCCATCACTCCCAAAAGTGGTTCTGTTTGTACTCTGAATATTTTCCAAATATAAAGCATAGAAGACATATGTCAAGTACCAACAAGGAGTACAAGATTCTTACGTATAACAAAGATATTTGTTCTTTTTCCCAGAATTATGAGATCATATATTAAATGGTGTTCGATCTACAAATCCCATCTATTCCCCTTTTATGGATTTCAGATTCAAGACTTCACTATCGGAGTTGACTGTAGCCGTCATATTCGACCCTGAGTTTCTTTTCTCTTTACTGTTAAAGGCAGTTTTATTGGATACTCTAAATTCTACAGAAAATGATTGGCACCTGGGAAGACCAAGAGTTACACAAACTACCCTGGATTCAGCACTTTTCCCAGAACGCAATGAATCTTTGTGTGATATGTTTTCTGTCTAAAAAACCATATATAAAGGGACTAAAAATCCACTTCAGGGTTTTTTTTTCATTATCATTTTATTATTTTAGTTTTAGTTATATTTTAATATTATGGGACATTCATTTGCACTTTATGCAGTATCCCTCTTCGCCGCAATCGGTGGCCTTTGTTTCGGTTATGATACTGGTGTCATTTCCAGTGTCTTAACTATGGAGACCTTTGCTTTACAAATGACTGGTGGAGAAAGAACTTACTTGAGTTCTCTTGAAACAGGTACAATTACCGGTCTTTTGTTGGCTGGCTGTTTCGTTGGTTCTCTCTTGTCTGGTAAGCATCTATTTAAAGTATTAAAATGATTTTGATCAATTCTAACATTCATTTTTAATTAGGTCCTAGTTCCGAAAAATTCTCTCGTAAATACACCATTGTCATGTCTTGTGTTGTTTTCCTTGCTGGTGCTGCTGTTCAAACCGGTAATAGCGGTTATGCTTCCATGGTTGCTGGTCGTGCCATTGCTGGTGTTGGTATTGGTGCCCTTTCCATGGTTGTTCCTCTTTATCTCTCTGAAATTGCCCCCAAGGAAATCCGTGGTAGATTAATTGCTATTCAACAACTTATGATTACCATCGGTATTATGATTGCTTTCTGGGTTGGTTATGGATCTTCCCTTCGCACTGATGATTCCACTTTCAGAATCCCTCTCGGTATCCAAATGGCTCCCGGTGTTCTCCTCTTCTGTGGTGCTTTCTTCTTGCCTTACTCCCCTCGTTGGTTGGTCAGCAAGGATCGTCATGAAGAAGCTCTTCAAGTTTTGGCCCAGTTGCGCTCCGGTGGTGACATTACTCACCCTGATACTGTCGCTGAACACGAAGAAATTATTGCTCAAGTTAAGCACGAACGTGAAGTCTCTGTTAACAGCTATCTTGAACTCTTCAAGGGTGGTCTCCGCCGTAGAATGATTTTGGGTATATTGGTTCAAATTTTCCAGCAGTTCACTGGTATGAACAGTATCATGTACTACGCTCCCACCATTTTCAAGCAAGCCGGTATTCAAAGCACTGCTGCCACTTTGATCGCCTCTGGTGTTAACGGTGTTCTTAACGTCTTCGCTACTATTCCTGCTATTCTCTTTATCGATCGTTTGGGCCGTAGAAAGACCATGATTGCTGGTGCCATTCTTATGTGTACCTGTATGTTGTTGTGTGGTATTGTCATGGGTGCCGTTGGTGAAGTTAATGTTAACCCCACTACTGGAAACAAAGAAGTTGATATGTCTGGTAATGTTTCTGCTTCTTACTTCTGTATTGTCATGGTTTACTTGTTCGTTGCTGGTTTCGCTTCCTCTTGGGGTCCCGTCGGATGGATTTACCCTGCCGAAATTTACCCTCTTAGTGTTCGTGCCAAGGGTACTTCCATCACCACTGCAGCTAACTGGCTCATGAACTTTGTCATCTCCGAAATATGTCCTGTTATGTTGAACTCAATTACCTGGGCCACATACATCTTCTTCGGTTGTTGTTGTGCTTGCTTTGCCATCACTGTCTTTCTTTTCTTCCCAGAGACCAAGGGTCGTTCATTGGAAGAGATGGATGTTGTCTTCAGTGGCAGTATCTTGGCTTTCAGAAACCAGCACACTTTCGATGTTGAAACCACTCACTCCTTCGATAAGGAAGAAGCTGAGTTCGAGAAGAACTAAATTGCTCTTTTGTATTTCTAATTAACTTATACATATCTTTTTTTCTTTAATTTTATATTAATTTTGTATTTAATCCCCTTTTTTTAAAAAAAATACTTTTTCAGCCAGGTTTGCTGTTATTACTTTCTAATACCACTTTAATAAAAGGTTCAAACTTTAAAAAATACTTTAAGAAGGTTTCTTTTACTTAAAATATAATCTGTACTATCTTGCATGTGATGCTTATCTGTATCGAGTATTTGAAGCGGTCGGGGGAGTTAATAGTCCTGAATCTTGACCAATAAAATTACCGTAACAATAAATAGTTTGTTTTGAGAGTATAATATAGATCTAGTTGTTTCCAAGACGATGTGTACAGGTAAGGCAGCTGGATTTGTAACATTACAATATCCAAGTTTATACAAGATGCTATTGAATTCAATTGAGCAAGATAGAGTGTACAGCGTAGGCTTAGCTCCTCTTTTAAAATTATTATGTTCTCATTTGGCGATGGCTTCTTATGTCAAAACTACAAGACAGAGTAGATGTTTCTCTACAATGGATGACTATAGATTTCATATTACAATGTTGAAGGGGCTGTAGTATATATATGGACTCATCTAACCCACGTATTCGTATATTTCTTTTCCTCGTAGCTCTGCTCAAGTATTCGTATGATCTTACCTATATACGCTCTTCTACTTTTCTAACTTGATCTCTACACTAAGTACATATGCATATGTTTTCTACTGGTGGTTGATTCTAATTCATGATATTTACTACATACCTGCTCAGATTAACCCTATCGCATCAGCTGTCTTGATTCTATCACTATACAAATATTATTTTCCTCAATTGGTTGTAATCTTTTCTCAAAAAATCCTCTTATTATCTCTAAATTTTTTTTCATTGTCTTGGAGTAAACGGTAGTGATGAACTAGAGTTATTTTTGCGAAATTGATATTATCTTATTGAGCCACTATCTCATAAAATGATGATTTCATCTTCAATGCTGTTCACTTCACTGCTAGCATTTGTAGACACAAAACAGACTTCAGGGTTTAACAAAACAGTTGCTTAAACCGGAGCTGTAATATTAGTTACAAAATATAAATTATGGTAGGGAATAGAAAAGAGACCTTAGCATGCACATTGCTCAACAACAATCGGAAACGATGAGTCAGGATCAAAACTATTTGTTAATAGAAACCAACAAAATCATATATGAAAGCTAGGCTTGACATATTTGTTACTACTTTTGCAATACCTATACAGGATAATAAATAACTTAATTTGGAATATATTTTTTAAATATATGATGTATTGTCTTTTTCAAGAAAATGAGAACAAATTTCAAATTAATGAGAAAAGATTTTCAAATTGTTGAGATTTCAAATTATTGAGAAAAAGGAGAATAATTATTGAGAAAAGGTTGATGAGAAAAAAAAAGAGGCTAAGAGAGGTGAAGAGATTGGTATTAACCCAAGGCATGATACTAAAATAATGGAATATAGTACGTCTGGCGAGCCAGATGTTCTGGTTTTTATAAATAATTGTATCTACTGAATCTACCTCTGTCCTATTGATGCGTTACTCTGTTGCTTTATATCATGTTATCCCTCGTTGGTGTGTAATATGACTTTATGGACCTTACTACATGGCTACCTACCTCTTCATTTGCTCACTGTCTGAAATATACTCTTTATACATGATATACATCTCTTTTCTCAATTATTCCCCTGGTTTTTCTCATTTATTTGAAATACTTTCTCATCAATTTGTAATTTTTTCTCATTTTCTTGAAATAAACAGTACACATGATACTCATGACTACATGGTGGCCTATACGGTATAACTGGACCCCGATATTGGAATACTCTCTCGAAGTCGGAATACTTTTGGTAGTCATTATTTTACTCTTTTTTGCTATTTTAAGGATAAAGAATAGCAATTGGCAATTGAAATACGAACATAACATTTCGAAACTCGAATATAAAATGTTTTTTGGTCCACAGATATCAGGGTTAGACTGTATTATGTAATAAGTGCTGCTAAGATCAGCAGGCGAATGTTACTATTATTTTTTTTCTTTTTTCTTTTTTCTATATATTTAACAATAAAACTGAAAAAGAATCAGATACGGAATCCGTACTAGTTTTTTTTGGGATTTTTTTTTATAAAACCATCAGTTATTTATAAAATACCTTGGTATTTCCCTTATGGTAGGTACTAATCGGATCTATTGTTTATACTTTCGGCAGATCTATTTAACTTCCCACATCATTGTGACTCCTTTTCATTGGATCTATATTGTTCATGAAACCTTCACCAGATCACATTTAGCATAAGACATGTTACGTTTGGAAGAAGACTTTTAGTTCAGCTTTGGTATCGATAAAAATGGCCCCTTTGGACATAAAACAATTCTTTTTTTTTAAAGAAAAAGAGAAAAAGCCATGCAGATCAATGTGAGCACAAAGTTAAGTGGTGTCCTAGTGATCTATGGCATTTTTATATAAAAATATCCGGACTGGTTTGTTGGATCAACACTAATTGAATATTATTTCCTTTGGTGAACCTTATTCGACCATTTTTCTTTTTGGATCTTTGAGCTATTATGAATGAAAGCTAATATTAAGCTCATTTTAGCTATATTTTCTACAATTAGATATAGTTCGAAAGTGTATCCCTTTTTCCTTTTGACAATTACTTGTCACTCTGATTAATGATAGCGTTAAAAATATTTAAAAGGAGACTATTTTCACCATTTAGAAGGTCGGATCACATAACTCGTACTATGTATCACATATTATTTTGGGGTAATTCGTGAAACAACGTGAAAAGAAAAGAGAGATTTTTTTTCAGCAATTGTTCATGATTAAGATGGAAGTACTTGTAAAGTATACTATGTATAATTGGCATAATATTATTACTCAACTTTACTGATTGAAAGACCTTTTCGGTAAGCCATAAATCATTCATGGTCATTAGTAGAAACTAGTGAAGAAAAGTGTGGGTAGATCGGGTCGCGTAAATCTTTACCCTTCAAATTACACTTTGAATTTTTCAAAATGTGGTATAAAAACTAGAGCTAAGTTTAATTTTTTCTTCGTTTTGCTTTCATTATTACTAATCGAGGATTGCGTGTGTACTCCATATATATATCCCTTAATTTCTTTCTTTGACATTATTTGTTTTGCATTATTCAATAAAATTTTGCATTGGAGATCATGTCAGAAATAAAAAAGAGCAGTTCCTCAATAGATCAGGAAACGATTAGAAGTGAAGAAGAAAAAACTATTCACCAACCGTCTGCAGACGGAGAAGATCAAGGATATTATCCTGTCTTATTAGAGAGCGCCCCTTTTCCTGCGTTAGGGTCTGTGGACGAAATTAGTCAAACATTATCGAAAATTAGGTCAAATGCCACCCAGAGAAGTTGTAATAACAGCACTAAAAATGAGAAATACGAGCTTGAGGAAGAGGGAAAAGTCCACGGTGGTTTTCATCAAGAACCACTCTCTACAGAAGGACTTCGTAATCCTGGTTGGCTTACAGTTATTTCGTGCTTTCTCGTGAACTTTTTTGTCTTTGGAACAACTTTTTCTTGGGGAATTTACCAAAAATTGTAAGTCATGCTTGTATGTCGTGATATGTCAATGAATTAATCCATATTGTGTTTTTTTTTAAAAAAAAAAGGTATCTAGAAGAAATTTATGCAGGAGAAACAAGTACTTTGAAAATATCGTTTGTTGGAACTTCTGCCTCAGCGTTACTTTTGGCTATGGGTGTTTTTATTACGCCAGTGATCCAGAAAATTGGATTTAGAGGAGCAATGTCAATTGGCACCATATTTTCACCACTTGGACTGATATTGGCCAGTTTTTCTACTGAATTATGGCACATTTATCTTTCTCAGGGAATTCTTTTTGGTGTAGGTTCAGCATTTGTGTTTTCACCTTCTGTCACATTACCCTCTCAGTGGTTCACCAGAAAAAGAGCACTTGCAACAGGAATTGCAGTAAGTGGTTCTGGTATAGGCGGAGTCTGTATATCACCTATGATTCAGAATCTAGTTGGTACAATTGGTTACAGAAATACCCTTCGAGTACAAGGCTCATTTGGTTTTGCTCTTTTGTGTATTGCTACATGTTTGGCTACTTCTCGCTATAGACCCCCTCCAACTTATTCCAAGGATGGCGTTGAATCAAAGTGGTATCACATGTTTGATAAAAATCTACTCTCTGGAAAGTTTATATTGCTTCTATTGTTTGGTTTCTTTGTAACCTTTGGTTATGTTGCACCATTCTTTTTAGCTCCGCAGTACGTTACTCGTCTTGGAGAAGATTCTTCTGCTGGCGCGGCAATGATTTCTGTAATGTCAGCAACCAATGCTATTTGTCGTATATCGCTGGGATATCTTGCTGATCGCGTTGGTCGATTTAACACAATATTTGGTGGTACTTTCCTTGCAGGTAACATAAAATTTGCGGGCCTGTAGAAATTAAAGCATGTATTAACTGTTAATTCTGTAGGATTCTTTACAATGGTGCTTTGGCAGTTTTCAACTTCCTATGGTGTATTTATTGTTTACTGTGTTTTCTATGGGTTAACAGCAGGCGCTTTCGTGAGTTTGATGCCGGTTGTCACCGCCGACATCGTCGGTGTGGAGAACATTCAAAAAGGTCTCGGTATGGCTTACTTGATTACAGTCGTTGGTAATCTACTGGGTACACCTATTATCGGTTCTCTTTTATCTGCATATGGATGGACAGCCTCTATTCAATTTGCTGGAACAATGACAGTAGTCGCCTCTCTATTTATGCTAGCACTTCGATTTGTATTTTCTGAAGGACGAGTTTTCGCAAAAATCTAAGCATCTTATATTTCATTATGTATTTAGCATCTTCATACTATCTATTTATTTCACATATTTTTATATAATAAAGTTATTTATTAATCAATAGAAAAAGAAAAAAAAAGTTTTTTATCCCAATCGTTTTTGTTTTAGAAAATGAATGCCATATGGTGCATGCAACCTATAATTTCGAAAAGTCCATATTAAATTGACATGTGATTCATAGCAACAAAGAGCATAAAGCAAGACTGTATAAATGGAAAATCCTCCAATTGTCCAGATTACAAAATACGTTTTTGAGAATCAAGCATCAAAATGAAAATCGAATCAACTAGTATTCTTAAGTTAATAAAAACAAGTACAAATATGATAAAAAATTATAGACTCTCATATGAGCGTGACGAGTAGATACATCCGAAAAACAGATATTTATTTCCTTAGTCGTCCTTAATCGGCATCAAAAGGTTTATATGATCTCCAAGAAACGTTCATAAGGCTCATTAGGGGTTGGTGAGACCACACTAAAGGCCTAACATATGAATAAGGTCATCATAAGGCCTTTATTAGACCTCTTTAGCCTCAGTTTATTTTTCTGGTGTACTGTCCGACTATTCAGCAAAAAATTGCCATATAGTTTTGAAATTATAGATTCCATGCACCATATCTTCCTTTTTTATTTTTATCAAAAATTTTAAGCTAAGTAAATTTAACATCATCAACCGAAGTCTCAATATATCAGCAGCTACAAAGGGTTATAAAAACTAATTCCATTGTGCTTATTTCTCATGTGTTCTTGCAAAGATTTCTTGTACTTGAATGTGGTTCGTGTTGTACATACTTCATATACATATTCTGGTGGCTGTATAATATGCGGAAGAAAAATTATTACTCTAATTTCAATAAACAAAATAAAAGGTACATGTATTTACCTCCCCTTTTGGGTGCTGGTGTACTTTATGGTCTTTCAAATGTTTTCTTCGAGTGAAAGTCATCTGGCACTCATCACAAGGAAATCTCTTGGGCTATAATATACAAAGAACCATTATTACCCTGATTTCAATAAACAAAATAAAAGTATATGTATTTACCTTCGTTTTTGAATGTTTTTTTATATGACTGTCCAGTGAAGCCTTAAAGGCATAGATGTTAGGACAATTGTCACAGGTGTATCTTTGGGGCTGTATAATACAGTGTTTCCTCGATAGATTCACCTCTTAGAGTACCATCAAAAGTAGAGGATTTAACGAGAAATGGGAATTTAACTCTGTAAATCAGTAGGGTGATAGAAAAAAAAAGTATGTACATATTTATATATCTTTTCGACTGGGATTGTTTTACATGTTTTTTGAATCTGTACTCCTTAATGTTTAAAGTTGCGACCACACGTCTTTTGATACACGAGAAATATCTCAAAGCGTTTCTCTCCGGCTCGGATAAGTCTCCGCTTTTATTTTCCAATGATGAGAGATGGTTGACCAGGTCGACCAGATCAACCTCTAAAATGCTTTCTTGTAGCGAGTATCCGGCATCTGCCAAGATATCGTTTACGGCAAATAGATTTAACATGTATAAATATCTGCATAAATACACGTACAAATTTTAGCCCATGACTGAATTTACAAAAAAAAAGGAAATGAAAATATTTATTATCCAAGAATACATGCTAATTTATTTTTAGGGTAAGCTGATCCCAAATACCGTAGCATTCATGAATAGTATAATCATTGGACTTTAGCAATTTTTGTAGAAATGCTAATTTCGGATGCAGAGGGATGTTGTTTTCGTTTATTGGCTTCAAGGCTTCTAGTAATGAACGGTTATTCTTTGGGAGGTTTTTTATCTAAAGGTAAGAGATATCAATATCATAGAATAAACCTTTTTTTTTTCAAAAAAAAAAACTTTCTTCAGTGTTGGAGATGGAGCGTCAGAATTTATCAGTAAACTGTGCAAGAATGGAAAATCTGTGCTTCTTAGTGTAATACCAGTTATTTTTCTTTCATATTAATTTAGTAATAGTCTACACCATCAGCAGAATAGAAACCAACAAAAGCCAAAGTGGACAATGGAAATGGACGTTGTGTATAGAATTTTAATAGTAAGGGCATCTTCAGCGGGCTCTCAAGAATGTATATTTTGTAATTTTTGAGAGTCGACTTTCACCCAGAGGACCCTCACCAGAGTTCAATAGTCGCCCACAGTAACCTAGTCTAGCCTATCACCTTTCATTGACTCTCATTCCCCTCTATAAAGTTGGAGAATTGAATTTTTTTTTGTATTGAAGATTGAAGAGAGTTAGAAATTTTTCTTCGCAAATATATTTAAATTCAGTCAGAAACAGATCCAGCCCATATTTGTCTAATGATGTATATTTGTCAATCAACCAATTCTAGTGTTGGTATACAAAATTAAAATGAACTGGAGAAAGGCGCTACTAGCCTGAATTGCTTTTCGAAAGCCAGATAAAATAATGTATTTTCAACAGATACACTACTGCTTCAAATAATATTTGGTGTTTAATTTGTTGCTGTATTGATGATGTTACAATTACTCGATTCTTCATTGTTGTAACTTTATCATCCACGTGTGAATAGAATAGGAGCAAAAGAAAAAAAAAGTAAAACGCTGTGTAACATTTTTGCATTGTAATGATTCAGAGATCAAAAAGGCCTTTTTTTTATCTATACATTGTATTCATGACACTGTTCCCCTTTTTTTAATCAGCAATGTTAGCTGTGTATTGTTAAATGGAGGAGTCAATCATTAAAAAGGATGAAGGGTATTACAACACAAACAATCTTGTATTTTAGGTTACTCAAAGACAGCAGCTTAGAGCGTGCTCATTAAGAACAGGAGAAAATTATGCTCTGATTTTCAAGAGCAGACTGCAGGAAAATAAGAGTATCTTGATGCATTTTTTATACTTATTCAATAGTTACTTCAACTACCAAGTGGAAACGCATTCTGGCCTCGCTGAAAAATCATCACGTGTGGTTTCATCACGTGCCATCAGCAAAGCGCAAACCTCCAGCTTTTTTTCAAAAATTAGTGTGAAAGCCTCTTTCTCTTTCTTTTCTTTCCATACAACATTAAAATAAACACAAAAGAACCATATAAATACTATAGCACTATAGTACTAATACCTTATTTCGCTTTATTTCGCCTCTTGAATAGTAAATAATGGATCGGTCGTTTCAAGAAGATGCCTTTTCAAAAACTTTAGAAAGTAAACATAGATGGTCTCGCCAGATGGTGAACCAACCATCCGGCGAACAATACCAACAGCAGAATGCAGTAAATAGACTTTCACGTGTTTTCGAGACTCAGTCGTCTATCGATAATACTTTGCCAAAACCAAACTCACCTAAGCCAACTTTACCTTCAAAACCTCCGTCCTTACGCTCTACAGTACCATCGCAGCTTGAAGAGAAAACACAACCACATGCAGAAAATGAAATTGACCAAAGTTCACTTACTTTTAAAGATATTAGAGCGAGATTTCAGCAAGAGAGTAGTAACATTCCTTTGGGAAAGGTAAATGATGATAAAAGGGAGACTCTTTGTTTCTTGTTTCGTATTCACTTTATTTTCTTTTTTGGAAAAACCAAAACTAAGCAGCCCCACTATCGGCCCCCAACACCCTTGAAGCCTTCTATTACTGGCCCACCTCGAATTCCCGAGAAAATCATTGTTGCAGCAAAGACAGGACCACCTGCCTTACCAGCGAAACCGAGAATGCAGCCAGAAAGAGGTTACATGAATGAGCTAAACCGATACAATAGCAATAATTCAAGTCGGCAATCCTTATTACCTCTGGATACTAATTTTAAAAGTGGATTTAACTACTCTTCTTCAAGTGTAAATACCTCGACTGTTTCGTCTCCTTCGGTTGTACATATTCCGGCAATGGTATCAAGGACCGGCACTGGCGACAGCAGCTTATCACTCTCTTCACAAAGCTCTGCTTCCGTAAAGAAGAATGGCTGGCATTCTATAGGTAGCTTTTTTTCCGGCAACTCAAACATACCTGACGAGCATGCGAATCTTAAAAACTCTATTCAACGTCCATCTTCAACAACCACTGAAGATATTTTAATATCACCTCAAGTATCTGGAGCAAAAGCAACACAGAAAAGCGAAGCCAAGCGTAAAAATGTGATATCCGAGTTGTTGGAAACAGAAAAAGTGTATCAAAGCGACATGATTGTATTGAAGGAAGTGTATTACAATGGCTCCAAATCAGCGACGGATTGTTTTACTACATTAGATATTCGTATTCTATTCTCTAATCTACTGGACATTGTGGAATTTGAAAAGACATTTGTAGCTTTACTGGAAAACGCATGTGAGGAGAGTTTAAGCGAGGAGACGGATTCAACATCCATTGGCACTGCGTTTAGAGAGATGGTAAGTAGCTATTATGATGGTGGGAGTAGTAAAGTTAATCACTGTTACAGATGAAAACAATCGATGGATTATACAGCGAATACTGTAAAAGGCATGAGGATGCAGTTATTAGATTGCAAGAACTGGAGGTGAATCCTCACGTTGAGTATTTCTTGGCTGTAAGTGAAAATTTATATTTTATTATTACAAATTAGTGAAATTCATGCATTTTCCTGCTTGAAGGATTGTAAGGAACAAATCCAGGGTAAAACAACCAGTTGGGATTTAGGAAGTTTATTGATCAAACCGGTTCAGCGTGTATTAAAGTATCCATTACTGCTACGAGAGATATTATCACTTACACCAGCTGATCATCCCGACTATGACGACCTTGTTCCTGCTGTGAAAGGAATACAGGAAGTTGCTGATAACATTAATGAAATCAAGAGAAGAAAAGATATTGTGGAAAAGATTGTGGGCGATAAAAAAAAAACAGAAATTAATGTAAGCTTAAAAAGGTGCTGATATTAGAACACACAAACTAACTCAAGGTTTTATTCTGTAAAATAGGTTGTGTAAGTAATAGTGCATAGATGACGATTATAATTTCCCTAACCGTTATAATTAGACATGGTATCAATAAGAAAATCACACGTCGTGCTCAAAAGCTCAAGCAAGCAACTGGATTTGCAGCGGAACCAACACACGATATTTTATTTGATGCTTTACACGCCAAATTCGAGGAGGAACAAGAGTTGGTTCGACAGCTGGCTAGAGATATTCAAGGCTGGGTTCGACATGTAAAGATAGGTTTTGATAATCTCCAACAGTTAGCATGTAGTTTCGAGTCGCTTTATTCATCGTGGGGTGGTGTAAGAGTAAGAAGCTTAACTGGTGTAAGCGACTTTAGTAAAATGGCAACCTATTTGGCAACTACATTATCTCGAGAATTGGTAAATTAGCAAATGGAAATCAGTAGATTAGGAGCTAATGGTGATAATTATGGATAGGATAATGATATTAATGGGATTGTGTATCGTCGTATTGATGATTTCTTTAAAGTATTCGAAAACCCAAATCAAGTCATCCAAAAGAGAGCCATGAAGATCATTGACTACGATAGAGTAAAAGATTTAAAGTCAAAAGGCGATGTTCCCGATAAAGCACTACAGGAATCAGCTGACGTTTACGTATCTATCAACGCTCAACTCGTCGATGAACTACCAAAGTTTTTTGAATTGACAATGAAGTATTTCGAGATTATTTTGGCTGATCTTGCAACAGTTCAGAGTAAATTTTACGCTCGATTACATAAAGAATGGGTAAAGCTTGTAGAGCAAAGTCTTGGTCTCCAAGCAGCAATATCATATGAAGCTATTGTTAGTAGTCAAGTTAACCAAATGTCAAAGATGGGCGATAAAATCAATGACATTACAATCTTAAACAAACACCGAAACCGCAGTAATTCTCTTAGTAGCCACGAATCACAGGATATAGGTTCAATACGTTCTTTTGGTAAAGGATATAAATGGATGCCAAGAAAGATAAAAGTTTACTTATTATGGTTGCTATATAGAAAGTTCCAATTACAACAAAGAGCTACCTTCTCTGTCACGCGAATCAAGTGATGTCAATAGTAGTCATATGTATTCGGCAAGGCAATTGGAGTATATTGTAATGTATGATTTCATAACCGATGAGGATGATCAGCTTGATTGTAAAAAGGGCACAATAATTCAGGTAGATCCAAGTATAAGCCAGATGGAAGATGGGTGGTGGTATGCCACTTCTATTGATGATCATAAATCGGGCTGGGTCCCTATGAACTATTGTAAAAGTTTATAGCTTTGTAATAACAAAACAAATTTGTACTCTTTTTTTTCTCAGCATACATATCCATTGTAACATATACCGCTTTAATTATACTTTTAAATTCTTTGTATATAAAAAATAGCTTTTA
>VCJH01000230.1:0-11121 GCA_024140565.1 Backusella australiensis | reverse complement strand
TTTTTTTTTTTTTTTTTTTTTTTTTTTTTTTTTTTTAATAAACTGGAAATAAACCCAGATACGAATGACTTGAGTTTAGAAATTAAATAAATCTGAGTTTATACACCCGGATGCGGATGCTCTAAGTACTCAAACAAATTCCATTAAATAAAGATCAGTTATATTTTCCCTTATATTTACTCAGCAATCTTGATCCTTTTTGGTGTGGACTTTTCTTATTTTTATTTTTATTACTTTTATTTGTTATTTGTCTGCTTGAAGACTCATATTAAGAATCAGAACTTATCAAATCTGGTGGTGCTCATTACTCGTTCCTAATTTATTTAGTTTGGTGATTTTATGTATATATCCATCTATCCTAAACACTTTAGTATATAATGCTTAATAAATAATAGTCATTTATATACACATTGGAATAAAATCACTCTGAGAACCTTATATTAATAAACTGGATCTGATCATTACCCATTTTAGAAACAGATTATCTTATAGATAATATGCTTATGAATTAAGAATCGCATCTTAATTCTACTATCAGTGCATTGTTTTTTCTGATAATTTGGCAACATAATCAACCATGATATTGATGGATCAAGCGGCTCTATATTCATACATAAGTTAGCTAGGCTCATGTATAGTTTGATTCACAAATATCCTATAATTGCTATGTTGATATAATCATCATTATTAATGTTAATAATATATGACTCTATACTGTGAATGATTTCTAATGACCTACTTTATTATTCAATCCCAAAATTGGATAATAATAAATCTCACACAGAATAATTATTTTTGTATGATACTTTTGGTATCGAGTCCATCTTTATGTGAAGTGGGTACCACTTCATATTTATATATCATTATAATTATACCCTAAACACGACACTAACATCGTTTAATCAATTTTATATTCGATTGCATTCGACTGCTTTTGAATGTCCAAAATATGCCAGAAAAAAAAGTAGAGTACCCTTCTATATCGATATTCAGGATATCAAGGATATCTTGGATATCTTGTGAATACTGTTTAATAATCCCCAAAAGATCAATATATTATATGTAAATTGTGAATTTTGTAATGAAATCGTGGATTTTCATATTAAAGTTCGGTTTACATTCGAAGGCACAGTAAAAATATCAGGTACTGAAGCTTCTACATTTATTTGTGATAAAGTTAATGACATGGCTTTGATTGTCGAAAGCGTGTATACTAAAATTTAGATAAACATAGAGATAGTTTTTCAATATTATAGTTTGTTTGTGTCTACTCTTGTTTTAGCGTGCCCTTTGATGGTGATAAATCTTTAGAAACAGCTTGGTACGTATAATCATTATGGCATGATAAATTAAGGATATCGTGCCGTATTCCTCCAACGACTGTGTTTCCACTTTATTTTTATATCGACTTCTTTCTCATGGTTATGGATAGTGGCTTTTGATTCTATTTGTGTTCTCTCTTTGAGGGTAGCATTAATGCATAGTCGATAATACCAAATTACTACGGTGTGTTTTCTTTACCTCTGTCTAATTATCAAAACAATCGGGTCTGACTGTAAAACGTCGGCTTTCCATCAAGATTACATTTTCGAGGTAAGTATATTATATTTTTAAAACGATTTCCTTATATAATAATATCACTCCTTGTAGTGTAAATGGTTTCCTTCATATCAAGATTGTATGTTTAATGGAACATGAAATAGTATTTTGTCAATGTGTATTGATGTCATAATCTTGGAACCATGTTTTTTTATCTAGGCAATGGTGTTAAGATTTCCTTTTGTGGTTAAAGAAATGAATTCATGAAAGCATAAAAAATAATTGAATCAGAAATACAAATATCGGTGTGATATTTAAACGAAGTATCGTGTAAACAAGTTGCTGAAACTCATTTATTATTATTTTTCCGATTTAGCGTTAAAAGCGTCATTATTATTAATTGACAACTTTCAAAAGTCATCTGGAAAATCGAGAAATCAAAATGGGTTTTTTTAGTGTCGATTTTTTTTATATCGGGTTAGTTATATTAGGCATCAAAGAACAAAATATTCTCTGCCTTCTATTTTTCCTTCTCTTCTTGTTCGTTTATTTATTATTTTCTCTGATTTCCTTAAATTCTTTTATTGCTATTAATATTATCAGTAAGAGTTATGGGACTTCACGTTATTCCTGGAGAATTTTCGACATTCACCATTGCAATTGCCATTCTAAGTGGATTCATTGTGTTCTTTGGTTATGTGTCTATGTTTGTGAAGGAGCGTTGTTTTTTATCAGAAGCATGTAAGTTAACTGTATTGTTTGCTTGAAAGGATGGAATTGAAAGATATAATACATATGTTAGTTGTTGCACTTATCGTTGGCATTCTTGCAGGACCTTTAGTATCAAATGGATTTGATCCCAATAGCTGGGATGATCATTCTGAAATAACAAAAGAATTAACTAGATGTATTCTTGCTATTCAAGTAAATATTATCCTTATTTAAGATATGATTTTCTTGCTGTTTCATGTTTATGTATGGAAATCAGAGCAGCTAAACTTCCTTTTTTCGTGGTAGGTAATGGCAGTCGGTATCGACCTTCCTAAGTAAACCTACATTTCTTTTTATTCTATTTGTGTAACTGTGGGTATCTAACGGTACTCTTATTATAGGCATTATATGAAGAAGGAATGGCTTACTATGTTTATGCTTTTAATACCAATCATGATATTCATGTGGCTTGTTAGCGGCTTGTTTATTTGGTGGTTAATACCCCCAATTGATTATGTAAGTAATATATATGTATATATATATATATATATATACGCATTACGCCAATTAAAAAGTAACAAGTAATGCTGTATTAGCTTCATTCTCTTGTTATTGCCGCTTGTGTATGTCCTACCGATCCTGTAAGTTGACATTGTATAGCATATGTTTATATATTCATTTGTTGATATCATATCTTATGCGTAAAAACATAGATTTTGGCCAATTCAGTTGTAAAAGGCCGATTCGCCGAAAAACATGTTCCCGCTCATATCCGAAATGCACTATCAGCAGAAAGGTAAAGAAAAAGTGGAAAAGAAAAGATAATTAATTAGTAATACTAATATGATATAAATAGTGGCGCCAATGATGGCATGGGATTTCCTTTTCTCTTTCTGGCATTATTCTTAATATCTGAACCTAATGCAGGTGTAGCTATCGGAAAATGGGTTTATACAACATGCCTTTTTCAAATTCTGCTTTCTTGTGTCATTGGTTTGGTCGTAGGCTGGGTTGCTCGCAAGATATTACAGTGGTCGGAAAGAAAGTAATGTATAAATAATAGCGTTTATTATCACGATGACTAAATGCGTTTTAGCCATTTGATCGACAAGCCTTCCTTCCTTTGTTTCGCAATTGCGCTTGCTGTGAGTCTCTAAAATTATAACGTAATAGTAATAATAATATTAATTATTTATGTAGCTATTTTTGATGAGTATGACAGGTTTCTCTGGTAGTGATGATCTTTTAGCTTGTTTTGTTGCTGGAAATGCACTCTCTTGGGATGACTGGTTTAGACAAGAAACAGAGGAAGCGCATTTCCAAGAAGTCATTGATATGATGCTCAACTTGGCAGTCTTTGTGTATATTGGTGCTATTATTGTAAAGTATTATTTTTATTCAAAAAAAAGAAATCACATTTATATATTTGTTATATTTATTTATTTTGTATTTTTTATTTTATTTATAGCCTTGGTCTGATTTTGGAAATGCAGAATTGGGATTGACCCCCTGGCGTTTAGTAGTGATAGCCATCCTCATATTACTCTTCAGGCGATTACCAATTCTAGTTTTATTGAAACCTGTAATGCCTGCCATGAAAACCTATCGTGAAGCCATTTTTAGCGGATGGTTTGGTCCTATGGGTGTTGGTGCAGTCTTCTTGTCAGAAATTGCAAAGGAGCAAATGGAAAATATATTCGAAGGCCAAGAAGAACCTATTAGTATTCGTTTAATTAGCCCTGTTGTTTTGTTTGTAGTCCTATCGTCTACTCTGGTCCATGGCACAACTATTCCTTTGTTCAAGATTGGTAAACGAATCCGTACTCGCACATTGTCAATTACAAGTACAGGTAGTGGTACACAAGTCCTTCGGTTACCAAAGATTCAATTCGGTCAACAACTTAGTTTGAAAAAAGGTGAAGATGATAATAACAATAAAAAGAAACACGATGAGAAATCATCAGAGCCAATGAGCCAGTTGGAGCGTAATACGCTGATGAACACAATTCAGCACGACCGCCTGGACCAAAAAGAGAGCGAACCCAATTATACTATAGACATGGAAGCACCGCCGCCTGCAAATGATGAAGATATGGCAGAAGAAGAATTTTTACCGGATGATCCAGAAGAAACATTAGCCAAAGAGAGTAGCCATGCAGTACCTGGATATGAATCTCAAAGTATTCGGTTCTTAGAACCAGTCAATCCGAGATCATCACCTAGTAATAGTCAGCAAAATAAGAATACCAATAACGAAGAACCTCGCCATTTATTCCGTAAAGGTCATTTTCCATTTCCTCACCATCACAAAAACAACAATGCCGATCATGAAGATACGGCAGGAATTGTGCCCGATGTTCTTAATCCTGATATAGAAATTTGGGAAGAGCCCCACTACATAAGTGTTGAAAACAAGAACGATCCGGAATCTCAAGTCATGGTAGACAAATCAGATCCTGATTGGAAAGATAAATTGAAGAACAAAATAGACGAGTTTCAAAAGAAAGCTTCATCCGAATAACCAACCACAGATATATGGCATTTGTAAAGACAAAGTATCTACTTACTATACATATAATTTACTCTATTTATCTTTTATTATTAATAATTAAAAATAAAGTAGTTTCTTTCTTATAAAAATAACTTTTAAATGTAGAGTGTGTTGAGTACTTATCTTCCAACAGAATAAGTCTGGTATGCTCACTTTGCTGATAATTTTAACTTTGTACTTACTTTTTCTTTAGTTGGTTTTAACTTTATTATAATAAATATCTTAAGTTTTCAAGAAATTCCAAGATTTTTGTGGATATGGCATAAGAATCAAAATAGAATACACAGAACAAAATAAGACTAAAAAAAAGTACAGAGATAGTGTATTAAGTAAGAAGATACCGACAAAGTGGTATAGGCTGGCATTGATAGCATGTGGAAGCTCAAAAAGAGTGACTTTGAAACGATAAAGTTCCGAAACAAAAATAAAAAAAGTACAAAACCAAAATTAACCCCAGTTTTATACAGCTGGAATGAAATACAACAATCTTACTTTTTCATTTATGATATATCGTTTACTTACTTTCCATTATTTGTTATGCTTCTTAATTTGCCAATTGAATTAATAATTGAAGTAACGCACCACTTGGAGTTCAGTGATAAAGTCAACTTATTGACAACATGTCGTATTCTAAGCACCATAGTTTTAGACAACAGCCTCTATAGTGAACTAGCAATCTCTAGAAACGTACTACAAGAAAGTGATAATACAGCTGATAGACTACAGAATATTATTCAAAAGTTTAAAAGCAAACAGCTCAACGGCACCCAAGTCAAAAAACTAGCTCTCAACCTGAATCTCTTACCGGATCAGCTCTATTATCAACTTGCCACTATATTTCCAAACACGACTCAACTTATTAATTATTCTCGTAAAGGCTTAGCAAGATCAGAGCCCTTCTACGACCAATGCTTTTTACCATGGACTTACTCCTTCGAAAAGTATGATATGTTAGATGGTCATTTCCAGATACCATATTTATTGGAGAAAAACACCTTCCCACACTTAACACACCTTTGCATATCGCCTTACTTTGATTTTGACGATACAATATTCATTTGTGGTATCCGGATCGTAGATTGTATAAAAAATGCACCCTCACTTACACATCTTTTTCTTCATAAAAGTGTCATCAGCATTACCTTTTTGGAAATGCTTCATCGCAACTGCCCTTGTCTACGCTCTCTCGCACTAGAAGATGCACTTATTTCAACAAGCAATGATAAATTGCCAGAGAAGCTAGTACCTGCCATTTCTATGCTTTGTCTTGATATTGGTAGATCTACTTTAGTGTGTGACACACACTGTACTTATCTTGATTATATTATTGCGAAATATCCATTCTTGAACCAGCTGTCCTACTTTTCTACTTTTAGCAAGCCTCTTCTAAATCAGTTTTTTCTTAATGAGTCCGAAGGTAAAGACTGTTTTGTTTATTTTCATTGTTTTATGAATACGCACACATAAAGTTTGGATGTTTTTATTAAATGATTTCTTATATTTATATATCACAAAGAGGGGCGATATAATAATCCAGTGTTCCTTGCTTTAAATACTGACCTGGATATTACAAGAGAAATACATTCAAAAGGAGGAGCAAGGTTACTAACAAAACTTCCCAGGTCGCTAAAGAAATTGAAAATATATACTCATATTTTTGAAAATGTCATGGAGCTACTACAGAAATCAGATATCAACCCAGAGTGTTTAACATTCTTCGAGACCAACCATTATGGGGATGTATTAAAGAAGCCAGAGGACTTTCAATACATTAACAAATTGTCAGCTTTAAAAACGATGGAAGTTGCACTCAACGACACATTGCCAGTATACAATAATGCTTCATCGATAAGCTTGAAAAAGCTTCGTGTTTCTATAGAAGGAGATTCCTCAGAGAAAAAGATGGATTTTGCCAGGCTTCTCAATCTATTTCCTTCACTCGAAGAGTTATATATTCGTTATTCTGGTTCTAGGCTTGTAATAGGGGATATTGAAAATCAAATCCACTACAACTTGAGAAAAGTAGATCTTGGATACAGCTCCACCGACACCCAACTCCTCCATTTTCTTTCATTAGCTGCACCTAACCTCAAAGAGCTTTGCTACTATGTTTTTGGAAATGCCATAAAAAAGAGTATTGAAAGGGAGCGAATGGCGAAGCCAATATATATCCACTTGCCCTTGATGGAAAGCGCCCTGCCGCATTACAAAATTGATTTGTCTGGCTTCAGCCTAGATCTGCTTCAGTTATGGATCCAGCTAGGTGATGCGTCATTGGATATAAAAGGCCGAGTCTTTTTTGAGATTATCACGCGAGGAAAAGTCAAAATGTTTATATTTTCAGAAGGATTTAACCAGATTTCTGTCATACACAGTATTGATGATGAATACTTGAAAACAATGCCAAAAGTCACAGTTGTTTGCAACCGCCTAAAGAGAATTAAAATCAATCATGCTATTTGCATTGATTTGAAAGATTCAAAACTCTATTTGGATCATATTTGATATGTGTAATAAAAATAATGAAGGTGTTCATTTTTAAAAATATTATTTTCATTCAAATGAAAGAAAACTATTATGACTCTACTAGCATAAAATGCTTTACGGAACCAATCTGTGCAAGTATAAAGAGCTTTTTCTATAATTTTACCAGGGTTTCGGTCTCGAAACAAATTCATGCATTATAGAGTCGGTCATTTTGATTTTGTGATGAACTTGACCTGATTCTGTTTCAAGTGTATCAGGGTGTGTCTAAAACTCTATTTTCAAGATGAAAGAGTAGAAAAGAAGCATTTGAAATTGAAAGAAACTCTTAATGTTACCATATTTGTAGATCACACGGTGACTATTTGTATAGATCGAGGATTTGCCTTGAAGCACCACGAATTAAGCGGAAAGCGGCAGCAATATTTCTATGCAATGGCTTACAAACCAGATTTATACGCCAGCGGTAGCGATCGCGAGAATCCAGATGATTATATTAATATTGCCCTATTGGCTCTGAACAGAGACCATCACCTTGGCACTTCATATCACTAGTTTTTTTTTCTTATAAAATCGGAGTGCTCAAATTCTATAAAAAAAAAAAAACCAGCATAACGTGAGGTCTCTTTTTGGCTAATCATTCGCTATAAAATGTTATCTTATCAAGCTTAGTGCATTGCGGATCCAGGCCGATTTTGTCATTAAGCGATAAACATGATCAAATGGATTTACGTCCCCTAAAATGTGTGAGTTTTTTATTCATTTGTCTGGAATTAAGGTTCGGTTTGTTTCCCAACAAGACAATATTCGGAATATAATGATCCGAAACTTTACATAAAAAAAATGTCTTATTTAAAAAAACAAGGATTTTAATAACGCAGTAGAGAAAAAATACATCATGTCTGGTATTAACAAGACTGCTGTTGCTCAGAATGGGGACCTCATCTACAAAGATCTACCTATCCCTACCGCAACTGATGACAGCATTGTTATCAAAAACCACCTGGTTGGAATCAATTTTGCTGATATTGCTCAATTAAATGGTGTGATTAATCTTACGGGAAGTGATATTCTTGGCCATGAATCGTAAGCTGTTTTTTATATCTGGTATTGACGTTGTATGTACAAAACAAACTTTTGTTCGTGAATTGTAGTGCTGTTGAAGTTGCTCATGTAGGTAAAAACGTAGTTCAATACAAGGTGGGCGATCGTGTATTTAACGTGGCCGGTAGCACTTATGCTAATTATAGCACAGTCAAATCCGAGTTCTTTTCTCGAGTAATCAAGTTACCAAATCATATTACCTATGAGCAAGTAATGCGCATAGGTCTCCAAGGTATTACAGCCTATGCACTTGCATGTAAAGATTATACTGTGAATAAAGATGATGTATTCCTTGCTCAAGCCGCCGCTGGAAGTGTTGGTTTAGTTCTCGTTCAGCTCCTTCACTATGGGAAAATAATTGTTTTGTCCTTAAAATGGGATAAAACTCAAGGACAAAAAACATTTCTTCTTCAAAGACTATCGCTGTAACCTTCTAGGACAAAAAATGTTTTTTCAAGGACAAGCACTACAACCTTCTAGGACAATTTTTATTTTTGTAATTTTGTCCTAATTTTTGGGCTCATTTCTAGGACAAATCACAAAATATCTAGGACAAAAAATATTTTTCCCATAGTGCTTGTCAAAGAAGGTGGTAAGGTTATTGGTGCTGTAAGTACCCAAGGAAAGGTCGGTATCATAAAGAAATTTGGTGCACAATATACCATCAATTATTCAACTGAGAATGTCGTTGAACGCGTAAATGAAATCACAGATGGTAAGGGTGTCCAAGTGGTCTATGATAGTGCTGGTCAGGCCACTTTTGATGATTCACTGTCGCCCCTTGCAGAATTCGGTCTATTCATCAGTTAGGGATTTGTTTCTGGTATGACTGGAAAGGTAGGCTCCCATTTTTTTTATCTTTTATTTTTTTTGTATTAGATGATATTTATTAATATTACTGTAGGCTATCCCATACACTGTTTTACAGAATAGTTTAAGAATCCTTGGAGCAATCGCAACTGATCTTGAGAAAGAAGGCGACGGTTACAATGAATTGATGCTTCAACTCCTTCAAGATGTACATTCTGGCAAACTCAAGCCTTTCATTTCAAAGGAATACGCTTTTGATTAGATTTTAGAAGCCTTTGATGATATGAAAGGAAGACTGTGGGAAAGTTGGCATTAAGATTGTAATACAACCTGTGCTCCATCAATACTAATAAACCCGATATTTTATCAATTCAAATGCAAAATTCAAGTTTTTATTAGACCTACAGTTACTTTTTATTAATAACTAAAAGTTGTTGATGAGGATGTCCTTATTTTTTTTTTTTCCAGAAAAAAAAAATAAAACAACATTGTGGATCATGCATGTCTTAATATTTCAACAAATCGAAACACTTTATCTCATTTTTTCAATATTTTGTAGTGGTGAGAGACTTTAAATTTGGTGAAATAATATGAATAATATCCTCTAAAATGGGTGAAGTAGCTCCACATTCTATCTTTAATCTTTGCAGTTTTGGATACGTCTTTTCGATATCTACACCGACCCCAACAAACACGGTCCCTGAAAAATGCAATTCCAGATCCTTCAAGGAAGGGAAAGCGTACATGATGTTTTCAAAATAAGCTGTATCCAGCCGTAATGTTTTGAGTGTGGTTGGGAGATGCGATAAAAGGCGGTCCCCTTGGCATTGGTAGTTGGATCGAGTCAATTCAAAATCGTCCCTGAGGTCTTCCAACGCATCATCCAAGTCATCTTGATCTATATACAAAAGCAATGAATTAAACGGGTGATAACCAGGCATTTGTTCATAGTCAAGTACCCGTAATATCCAGATACATTTTCCGACATAAAGAATCAAGTTCCCACACCTTTGCATTGCTCATAAACGCCAACTGCTGTAGCTGCGTATACTTTGCAACGATGTAATCCAAGAAAATGGCAGGACCATCACAAATCAAAGCATCCGAATCAATGCAGAGTGACACGAGATTTACAGGTGCAAGTGACAAGGGCAATGTTTCACCATTTGTTTGGATCAATAAACCTTGTAACACGAGCGAGTTCAATTGAGGACAGGCTGCATGTAGACGCTCCAAATAACTTGGTTTTATTTCACAGTGATGGAAGGTGAGTTGTTTTAATGACGGTGCATGGATAAGGCACTGGATCATGTCGATTCCTGTATCGTAGCTTTCATCGCTGCTGATGAAGAAGGGCATGATACGAAGTGAGACAAGCCTCGAAAATGTATGCTTCTCCAATAATCGCTCGAACTCAAAATTTTGATCTCCTGTATCGAAAGTCTCGAGCGTGGTCCTCCATTGTAGAAGTGGAAGAGTGTCATGGCCTGGTCTTGTCTGCAGACCTGCCAGACTAGAATAGCGTGCTACGTTTGGGAATATAGCGGGGAGCTGCTTAAATAGATCCACTTGTAGAATGTTGGCATACAGATGCAATCGCTTGACTTGAGTGCCATTCAACTGCTTGGTTTGGAATCGAGTGATGATATTGGCTGTTCTTGAATTTGAACCGAGTATAATGAGCTGTTGGTAGAGCGTCGTCTCTTCGATGATTCTCTTTAATTTGCGGCACGTCTTTATTAGAGCGAGTCTGTCCTGAGAGGATAGGAGGATTGATATGCTTAGTACAACTTAGATAGGTAAGCCGAGTAACATACTAATGAAATAATAAAAACCATGATAAAAAGGTCAAGATATGCGGCTCGTATAACATGTCTGGGGGACCAAATAAAAGCTGTTTCCTTTTTTAGTAATTTTTGATA
>VCJH01002294.1:20396-32343 GCA_024140565.1 Backusella australiensis | reverse complement strand
ACCGATTATACTTTCTTCTAAATGCCACTGCCGCATCGATCGATCCAAATAGTAATGTGGAGGTAGACTCGCCCTTTTGGTATGTTATCTGAGCCACTGCGTTACTTTCATCAACGAGTTTTTTGATATCGCTAAATGTGATATTCTCGTTTAGATTGGAAATCACAAGTTCACTTGATTTTCCGTTTTCTACTTTTTTTGACAATGGTGACGCTTGTTCGCGTCTTTGCAAGCGAGCTGTAATTGGAGGCTTGGGTGGAGGCTTGGGTAGAGCTTTGGGATTTGTCTCTTCTTGGTTTCGCACACCTCTCAGTCTGTCTTGCACCGATAATCGTGGTTTTATCTCCTCTTCTTTCAGTCTTTCTTTCTGTGATGCTTTTGCTGCTGCACCACGAATGGAGAAGCCACGGTTCGTTGGTATTGGTTGTGCATGGCTTGCTTGTGCTGCGGGTCGCTTTGATTCATTAAGAACAGAGAGGTCACGCTTTTGAGTATTTGTGGGAGCAGCCGTATGCAGGCGCTTTGCTTCATTGGTGGGTCCATCAGTGTTTTTACGTTTCGTTCCGCCCTATAATAATAATAATAATAATAATAATAATATTAAATCCAATCCAATAGCAATGTGAATTTCTTTATAAAAGTACCTCTTGCTGTCTATTAGCTAGTCTCCTTCTTAAGCTTTCTGCTGCTTCTCTACGTTGCTTATCCAACAATTCCTCTTGTGCAGACATGTTTTGCTTTGTACCATCTGCGTGTTGTGTTTCCTTAGGCTGCTGCTGTGATTGATTTCCCATCATTGGAAGGTGTGTTCGACCTTTGAAGTTTGGATTAACATAGATTCGATTGGGAGTGTTAAAGTTTTGCTGCTGTGGATAAGGAAACATGCCACTATACAAGAGTCAGTTAAATATATGAAATGATAAGAGTGGAAAGTAATCAATAAAGGATCGTGCAAAAGAATAATAATACCCTTTCGGTAAGAATAAGATGGAATAGAACCACGTCAACTACATCGCCTCTTGCTTCTTTGCTTCTTCTTCTTCTTCTTTCTTCCTTTTCCCTTTTTTAGAAGGAAAAGCAGCAACATGGGTTCAATAGTTGATCATGGTTCCAAAATAAGGTAAAAAAAAAAGCTTACTTCATTGTCATAATGTTGGCTTGCAGTTGAGGATAAAACATTGCCTGCTGTTGCATTGTATAATAATTCATTGAATTATTGTTGTTGAATGTTCTGTTTTTGTAACTGTTGTGCTGATTGTCAAGAGAACTTGGAATCGGTTTTTTGTCAAATTTCTTTGGCTGATCCTGCTTCTTTTCTTCTTGATCTGGCACTTTAGGAGAGGCAGCTTGCTTTGCAGCATTATCGAGCACGTCTTTTTTAACTTGGACGGTCTTCTTATCTTCGGTCTTCTCGTCTTCAGTCTTCTTGTCTTCGGCCTTCTTGTCTTCTTTGGCTTTGCTACCAGATTTAATTTCTTGAGGCTCTGATTTGGGATCTTCCTTGGTTGGGGTGACTTTGCTGAACGAGTCTTCAGTGATTGGTTCAAGATCGATATTCAAATCAATCTCCAATTGTTTTTCGAGCTCTTCTGCGGTTAAACCACTGGCGTCGAAATCTTCCAAGTCTTCCAAGTCTTCCAACTCAGCGAGGTCATACTCAAAATCGAGTTCGTCGTCTGCCAACATGATTTGTTTGTTTTTTATAAATTTGAATTCGTAAAGGGGTTTTTTGGAGGGGGGTTTTTTTTTTATAAAAGTTAAAAGGGGAGGAGCAAAGGTGCAAAATAAAAAGTGTATTTTATTATTCAAAAAATAATACGTCAGAGCAAATTGAATCCCAGTCACAAAATTGATTGAATTTATGATTTTTTGGCCAGCCAATCAAAGCCATCAGCATTGTTGCCTATCAAAACCAGGCTTTATTACGGTTATGTTTATATTGTATACATACTCTGGATGGCCAATATTTAGTTTTTGTTCAAGTAGATAATGTCTGAAAAAACCTTACAAAATGGGAGATTTAGTGTAATCATAGGTAAATCGCCAAACTTTTTTTTGATTAAAGTATAGAATTTCAGGGCACTTTTTTTAATAAAAGGGACGTAAAGCAAAGTAAGAGGAAATAGATGAGAGTACTTAACTTAAATACTTTTAATATTGTGAATAATATGCTATATCTTTATTTTTGTTTTGCAATATAATAAGATGGTATAAAAAATATAAGCCGTAATATAATAGCAATGAAAAGCTCTTTTACTTGAGTAGCATTATACTCTCCAATTTTAAATTTTTTGAATGATGGAGTCATTTGTTTCTTGCTCTATATAAATAAAAATTGAAAAGTTAATGATGTTTGTTCTCACTGCAGAGTTTTAAGAAAAAGTTTAGATCGAAATGACATACGTTATTTTTGCTCTCCATAATAGCAAGCGTAACAGCGTCAGAGTAGATAATATTCGAAAAACGCGACTTTAGTCTTTCCATCTTGTTTTGTGAAGCAGAGTTCCTTGGTGAGTATTCACTAAATTAGCGTCTACAATACGACATGCTACAGTGGAAGCCCGATTTTGGATAAACTTATTTTGGAAACATCGTCTGTTTGGAAACTGGAAACCTGGTATCAGGGTCCTACTGTAAAAAAATATTGAGTGATAAGCAAGGAGGAAAAAAAAAAGAAGAAGGAAAGAGAAAAGGAATGCATTTAGCTCAGGTTGGCGCTTTCTTGTTTATCAATTGGACTGAAAATAGCGGATTTTTATTAAGAATGATAAAGAGAATCAACATTGTGTTGATCTATTCTCATTACAGAACGATGATGAATAATGACGCCTTGTTATTTATCACAAAAAGATACGCCTATTGTAAATTGTTAGTCTATCATTGGTTCCTGAATGAACAGCGAGTCCAAATCCTCTACCCTGTTTACTTTAGCAATGCGCCTCAGGTCTTCATGTGAAACTGAAACTAGACTGGATTATCTCTATTTTCTATTTCTAAAATTATAATCCCAAATAGTTGCTTCTGGTTTTATTTTAGCAATTAGGCCATTTCCTTAATCTCAATGGAAGATAAGACATATAACACTGACATTTTTGTATAAAAAGGCATTCCAGCCTCTGAAGAATATTGTAAGATTCAACTATTTTGTAGCCTATATCGATCTATGATATACTTATACAATGGCGTACATATATTTTTTAGCACAAAGAAGCATCAACGCCAGCTCATCGGTTTTTGATTTCAGCAATAGCTCTTAAATAAGTCATTATCAGTAATAGTTCAAAAAATATCGAACCTGTATGAAACTGCCGATCTTTTTGGAGGACCAAAAAGGACCTGTTTTGGATAGAAGACGCTTGATAATGCTAGTTGATCCAAGTCTATTTGATATTGTAAAAGCTATAAATGCTGAGTCTTTATTTGCAATAGAATTGTGTTGAAACAGATTATGATCATATTTTCTTGATTGTAAAATGAAGATGTGAGCGTGCTATTTGCCTTTTTCTCTGTATTTCGTCATTTTTCGAATAAAATGTGTAAATCTCTGTAAAACGAAATTATTCTGACGTAAAACTGTTTTCATTCAAATTCTTTCACGTATTTCTGTCTCTTTTTGTTCACTTAACAAAGATGCCAGCGGTGATGATATATAGCCCTTATATCAAGCGAATCAATGAGATCATTCTATTCAAAATGAACCTACTTTCTTTCTTTCTTTCATTAAGCCTCTCTTCTCTTTCATACGCCTATTACGGACCTCCTGAAGATGTACCCGACATGAAAATTGGACCTAATACGACAGTATTCAGGATCGGGAGAGACATTTACAGTTACGGAAGCCACTATCGCAATCTATCGAAATTTGGGATCGATAAGAGCAAAACTCTCTATGCCAAAACTTATCAAGTAAAGGATCTGGATTTTAAATGCTTATTCTGCTTCAGTTTTGTTATGAAAAATGACTCGGTACTTACCTTAACGGGATATGACAATACAACTGCTGCAAATGATTCTTATAATAATAATATGGGTGTTTACCACTTCGATCCGGTAGAAAACATTATCTCTACAGATAAAACTTATAAAATGCTACAAGGAAATCCGGCCCAAAGAATATACCACCAAGCAGTAATAACACAAGATAAAAAGTCGGTATACATTTTTGGGGGCATCCAGCTCACTTCTCCCTTGAATGTAAACACAAGTATTGTACATTTGAATATTTCATCATCTATTTTTGCCAGTCATGGTATTTTTACCTTTGTAGGAGGAACTGCGACAATGTTACCGTAAGTTATTTGGGATGGGTGATGGTACAGAAATATTTGATTTTTAAATATGGGAACTAAATCGATGTTCTATTTACCCAGTTCTGGTATAGTTGTACTAGCATTTGGGGCGTATGATGTGAATCAAACAGATGGAAAAGCTTTATACAGTACTAGTTCTGTATTTCTTTATGATACACACAATAATGAGTTATATACGCAAAATGTCAGCGGTACCCCGCCACTTCCTCGAGCATCCGCTAGTGGAGCATTAGGTAACAACAAATATGTATATATCAACATAAATGAATCTTTTTTAACATCGTTTTTCAAAAAAAAAAAAAAACAGGGTCTGACGATGAATGTATTTACTACTTTGGAGGCAAATTATTTTAATCCCAAAGTTTACATGCTTATAAATAACCAAATTACATTGTATTAGGTAGCAACTTTGATTTTTTATTAAATTACTCGTCCAAACCTTTAGATGAAATCCATGCACGAGAGAAAATACGATCCGATTTGATTATTCTTAACACAAGATCTTGGACTTGGATTTATCCCAATGTATCGGGACCACCAAGCACAGGAAGATATGGACACTTTTCTTTATTATATGAAGATAATAGCTTAATCATCGGAGGAGGTAATTTTTTATGTGTTCGAGTATACTAAATAGATATATAACTTACGTTTTACTTTTCCCCTTTTTATTCTATTTAAGGTGCAGGCGCATACTTTGATATCCAAGATGACATTTCTGCGATAAGGAATCTTCCTGTTAATGATGGATTATCGGATTTAGACCATCTCGAGTGGTTTACCAACTCAGAATTGGACAGTACTTACAATAGTGATGAGAGTACCAAGTTAAATGCTGGTATCATCGCAGGGATTGTTATTGGTAGTATTATTTCGGTAATAGTTATTTCTTATTTTCTCTGGAAAAGATGTGAAAAATTTAAAAGGTTTATTTGGAAGAAAAGGTAACTTTATTTATATTTTAATACGATGATATCTAAAAAAAAATAATTTATCCTGTTTTCTTTTTTAGGCTCGGAGAACCTGTTTGGACTGAAATAGTACGAACAACTACTCATTTTATATTGCTAGCATTCCTTATTGCTTATATTGTTTCTTCAATTATTCGCGCCATTAACAGTCCGAGTCTGAATCAAGAACAAGTAGTTGAAAAAGAGAAAATGCCAATACCAGGTTTTGTAATAGATATTTGTTATGCAGAATCAGAGAGAGAGAGAGAGAGAGTGAAGAAAAAAGAAATCTAATACACACAAAAATATAGACATCCGAATATGTAGCCAACCTTACGCTGAATTTTCTGTTTCATGTTTGTTCTCAAATAGCCATGACTGCTCCGGATATTTTTATCCAGTAAAAAACACACTGCTCACACCAAATGTGGATTTGACATTCACTAAACCATATTGCCAGATTTTCATTCCTCCACTGGATATCTATTTCCAAAGCAATACGGAGACATATCCACACGAATTAATTGACGATTTAGCAATTGATTTGTATATAAACGATATAAATAAGAGCACTACATTTTATTTCACCTATTATACAAGCGAAAGTAGTCCCTACAGAACCCTTTTTGGACTGAATGGCGGTGATTCGGAAATGACGATTAAAGACGCAAAGGATTGGATTCTAAGAGAGCAAGGACTACCTAATCTGAAGAATAAATTCAATACTGAAAACGGAAATTGGGCGGTATCGACATATTCGCTTACAGAAACTCGAACCCTGACAAATAGCAGTTGGAACTACTTTGGTTTTGCAAGTATTTATAAAACAACTTTGACTCTTAATCAAAACTTTAGTCCTATATTTTTGTGGACTTACCCTCGCTCAGTTTGGATTCCTACATTCATGCTCCGGATAAAGCCAAGCGAATATTCAATTAATATCATCAAACAGCAAAGAGTATCAACTATCATAGGTGGATTAGCATCGGCTGGTGGTGTTTTTAGTATCATTATTGCCATACAAGCGCTACTCTTTGGCTTCCGTCCAAATTCGCCCTGGGGGATCATCCATCGCTGGTCTTGTGGAAGACAAAGGAAGAAGCTAATAGATCAATTAAAAGATGAATTTAATACAAACAACCGTCCCGTTCCTATGGCCACTCGAGTGCGTGGTGATTATTATCTACTTCCAGAATCATCCGATTCAACCACACTTGAAATGATTCCACTTCGTGAAAACAATGATAATCAAAGTGATGTTCTAATGTTAAGAAAAATGGAAGACCGAATTCAATTGATGGAAGATATATTCAGGACCTATTATATTGACGACGAGATATTTCAGAGATTGAACGAAGCCAGAAAAGATAATCATAAAAACGAAAATATGGAGAACTCATCAATGTTTATCAGAATAAAGCAAGCGGATGAAGAAACGTCGACCAATACAACAGATTAAAGAAAAAACTATGTCCTTTTATAATAATCTAAAATTAAATATATGTGTTTTCTATATCTCACAATTTTAAAATGTCTTTTCTATAGTATGTTACTAGGATTTTCATTCAGAATCAACAGAGAACTTACATAACATGCTTTTCTCTCTCTCTTTCTCTCTCTTTCTCTCTCTTCTAAAAACAAGTGGTGGTTTATTTAAAACATTTTCGTATAGTCAATAGTATTATATTCGAGCAATTTGAAATAAATAGGGTGGAATATTTGTGCTGTTCTTTAGAAGGGATAGCAGAGCTGTTGATTTTTTTTATAGAGGAGAAAATATCCATAGCTTGAGAGAATCATATTACAAATGACCAAAGTCGAGCTTGATACCATTGCATTTCTTTGGATATGACACTACCAAAAATCAAAACCGCTTTCTTTCTTTTTTAGGTAGCAATTTTGATTTTTCTGATGGCATGTATCTTCCAAACATTGAATATGACAACCCAAGACTCCAGGTGCGGTATGATCTGGTGATTCTCAACTCAACATCTTGGACGTGGTTCTCTCCTAATGTATCAGGGCCACCGACTAGTGGAAATTATGCTCATTTCTCTTTATTATATGACGACAATACTTTAATTCTTGGAGGAGGTGAAGATGAGCCAACCTCATACTATATAGCTATATTTGTAGACTTGGAGAACCTGCTTGGACCGAAATACTGCGAGGTATCACCCGTACCATTTTGTTGGGAGTTCTCCTCGCTTATGTAGTTTACGCGATTGTTCGCGCGATTGACAGCCCAAAAATTAGCGAAGAGTGAGTAGTTGAACAAAAGAGAATGCCAATACCCGGTTCGTAGTAACGAGCATTTTTATTTTTTTATTTTTTTATTTTAAAAAAAAACAAGTTCTAATTTAAACGAGAAATAGATATTCGCATATGTAGTGATGGAACATTGGACCGAATTCAGTCACAATTTAGTGTTTCCTGCTGGTTCCAAGATGCCCAAGACTGTTCTAAATACTTTTACCCTATTAAAAATCCATCTGGTTTACCTTACCTGGATTTAGATTCAAATTCTCAAATTGCAGATTGCCAAGTGTTTGTCCCAGATATAGGCTCATTTTATGTTACTTATTATAAACGCCAAAATAATCTGTATAGAACCATTTTTGGATTGGATGGGGGGGGTGATCCAAACATGAATCTCCAGGACGCATACAATTTGATCGACAAAAACATAGCTCATCGAGTATGATAAACACGTTTAAAAAAGATATTAATACTAAGCGTCACGGCAGAATACTCTCTTACTGAGACTCGATCCTTAGCAAATAGTAGGTGAAACTACTTTGGGTTTTCCAGTATTTATACCACATCTCTTGATGTCACTCAAAATGTAGGCACGACAACTGCACTAGTCACTACAGGTGAATTTTTTAATCCATATTTCACTCTAACTGTAAAGCCAAGCGAATATTCAATCCGTAAAATCACTGAGCAGAGAGTATCCACTATACTAGGCGGATTAGCATTGGCTGGTGGTGTTTTTAGTATCATTATTGCCATACAAGCGCTACTCTTTGGCTTCAGTCCAAATTCACCTTGGGGAATAGATCAACGCTGGTCATGAAAAAGACAAAGGAAGTCGCTACAAAATCAATTAAGGGGCCAATTTGACACGGACAATTCTCCCATCCCTATGGTCACTCGAGTAGGTGCCGAGTATCATCCAATTCCAGAATCATCAGCGTCAACAGTACTTGAAATAACACCGCTCAATCAAGACGATAATGATCAGGATATTAGGTTAGGATTTAAAAAAATGAAAGGCAGAATGCAATTGATGGAGGATTTGTTCAAGACAACGACGAGGCACCTATCTACCAGACAAATCAAAAAGAAACATTCACCAATAGAATATAGAATAAAAAGTAATCTTGGTCCCCTCTTCAAACTTGAACAAGATACACAATCAAATAAAAACCTCAAGTGCTATAAACCAGTTTTCAAAAAGTTACTATGCATTCGTTATATCATCCCCATTTATTTATATATTAAGCCATATTTTTTGTTCTTGTTCTTTTTTTTTTTCTTTAAAAAAAGAGGATTGAAATGTGTGATCTGCTATTTTTAAAAAAACCAATCAAGTAAACTAAATCTCTTCTTGACCCTTTGGTCTTCAATTAAACGTTCCTTTAGTGCCAGTTTCTTCTCCTCCAATGCCATTCCTCTTTCTGCAACTGCAACCATTCTTTCTTCGAGTGCGATGCGTCTGTTGGCCATCTTTAATTTGCTCCTCGCGATCTTGACAAGATCGTCTCCTTGCTTCTTTTTTCGTCTTTTTCTCTGTGGGTCATCGTTGGATGTATTCTGTTCCATTTTGTGTGCCTTGTGGCGTCGTTGCACTTCACTTTGAACGTTTTGTCGAATACTTTCTGTGCTGCGATTGTTACTTTGTTTGTGTTTTTCGATTGCGGTATTTCCTTTTTGTGAATGGACTTGACGAGGTACAATGGTCTCTTCGGGCTGTGTGGTATCTTTGTTTTGTTGAGTATGTCTCTTGATCTCTCCATCCTCTCCATCGCTTAATTCTGCACTGTCCAACACAGTTGATGATGTATTTGAGGAAGAGCTTTGGGTATTCTCTGAATTGAATGATCCATTTAAAAGATCGTTTTTCGGTCCTGATTTGCTATTGGGAATCCATTTAGGTGAACCGTCCCGGCTACTTCGGATACTACTCAGTTCATCCTCGTCACCATCCTCATCATCATCCTCGTCATCATCCTCGTCATCATCGTTGGTTTCAGCAATAACTCTTGGCAGTTTTGCTACAGCACTTTCCTTTTGGACATCCACGCTTTTTCTCTCATCAGCATCCTCTCTCGGTCGTTTATTAGAGCTGCCGCCTTTGCTTGAGTGTAAGTTAAGAATCTGATTATCCGATTTCATCTTCCTTTTTTCTACATAGTAGTTGGAGGCTTTGGGACAGGCGACTTCCCATTCAATATTGACAGGCCGTAGATCATAAAAATATCTACACTTTGACTTTACCAAGGCTACACGCAAATTAGAATCACATGTACTTTTTAAAAATATTCACGTACCTGATAATCGTTTCATTTTGCTATTCTTATCAAACACTTTCACTGCACTATCTTCCTGTTCCCTAAAAGCATAACCTCGACCATCAAATTCGTCCAAAATAGAGTAAAATTTGTTCTGTAGCTCAATACAGTGTTGTCGCACAGCTTCTGGTTTTCTTGCTACATGTTCTGTTTCTACCAGCTTCTTTACAAGTTCCTCATAAGTGGTCATTGCAGCAGATTTATTATCAAAGGCAAGATCTTCCATGACGTCAATGTAGTTTTCTTTGATCTTTAGCCAATCCACGATAATGTCCATACTAGTTTTACCCTCACTGTTGCGATCGGTGACCCAGCTTTGATAGTTTAGTCCACTGCGTCTATGTCGTGTTAAAACTATTGCTGATTCATCTGAATCGTCTTTTTCTGAGCCTTTTTTTCCCAATCGCTTAGATCTTCTCTCATGTGTGTCCGTCATGTTTTAAAAATGCTGGTATAGAAAAAAATAATAATAATTTTTCAAAAAAAAAGAGAGATAAAAACATCAGCATGAGGGAGGTATGCATTTTCGAGCCAATCAAAAACAAGCTAGGCTTTTTTTTGATAAGTGATGATGTTCTTATTAAAATAGACTTGGCTGAATATTCTTAGTGAGTAGGCAATTCATCCAACTCCTTCTTTACAAGTCGTATTATCGCATTGCTTTATATTAAAGACTATAGTCGTAAAACACAATGATAGTGATGGTGGTATTAATTGTTATTATTAGTTTATTACTTTTATTATTATAAATAAATATATTAAATGGAGTCATAGGAAGGTGGTGCATTTTCCTCTGTGCCAAATTTTTGTTTTCTATTACATTTTGCATTCTTTTTAAATGCCAAATAGCTTCGACATACAAAAAAGTCTTGCGGTTTCTTGTTGACCAAGTCGCTTTCATCAATCTCATCATCTGCTAACAATGCTTCTTTGTAGGTAGGAAGTGCGGTAAAGTCCTCCTTGAGTCTACAGTCAAGAATGGTAAGTGGTGATTCCAAATGAATATCCGTTATGTCTCGGTGGGGTGATGATAGTTCGATGTGTATCTTTAATGTGTGAGTGATATCAATTTCTGAGTATGTGCTGCTATGGTTTAACCAATCGCAGGTTGGAAGGGTAAATATGATTCGATAAAGAAAGGGTCCTCCATCTAATGGTACATGTGCATTCTTTACACACAGTAAACGACGTATATCCTTTGAATCGAGTTGTGTAATGATGCCGTTGGTTTCGGCAAGGCTTGGATCATTGAGACATTCTGCATCAGCCAGTGGCACCTTGAAGTTGAAATGATCGACACGACGTGCTTTGAATTCGGGTAGCCTAAAAACACGTTTCTCGCCCAGATTGACTGATATAGATTCTATAAAGACGTTTTTCTGATTGGCTGAAAGTTTGAACACAATGGGGAATTGTGTACCAGACGAAGCGATTGATTTTTCAACACAGATGCTGGCATCACAAACATCAAGTTTCCTCTCAGAGACGATAAAAGTAGAGGGAAGTGCATTGTTCACAAGTGCGTTATCGGACCAGTTTGGGGTACGTAGCAGCAAAACATCTTTACGAGAGCGAAGCTTAGTCATCCCAATCGTGCCTGCTTTATGAATAGTTGCCGATACATAGTAAGACACTTTGGCCTTTACACATTCAATTGTCTCAACAAGGTCATTAGATAGTATAAAGTGAAAGGGCCAGCGATGTAAACCTGGTGTCAAGGTATCTTCTTTTTTTGGATTATCTGCCCATGATTCTAGAACACTGTTTTGTTCATGGATCACTTTTTCATGGTTGAAAACCATTCCTTTTGCCTCTAAAGGATTGTCGATACCTTTTTAAAAAACCCTCCTATTTGGAATCACCATTATATAAAAAAGCTTACCGGCAGTCCAAAGGCTCAAAGACTTTCCTACAAATCTAACTTCAACCTTGGAGCATAGCATAGGTCTAGTCAGGACAACATTCACTTCGCCACTTAGTGTTTGGGTCCCCTTATCATCCCGTAAACCTCGAAGTATCACAACCGATTCTTCTAGCTCTATATTGAGCTGCTTTGCTCCAGAAAAAAAGGCACCCACTGTCATCGGGAAAAAGAGTAATAAATAAACGA
>VCJH01002294.1:8475-20368 GCA_024140565.1 Backusella australiensis | reverse complement strand
ATAAAAAAAAAAAAAAAAAAAAATTCAAAATCAGTTTTGTGACTCAAACAAAACTCAGCCCAGTGATTTTGGACATAAAGACCTTTTTTGTATATTTTTTATTCTGAAAGTGCTTTTCATCATTGAAAGCGTCGATATAATTATTAAAGATAGAGGATGGTACTTGTATGTTTATTTTTTTACGATACAAAGAAACGTTTGTTTCTTTTGGTAATCTTTGTAGATCACAAAATAAAGTTACTTTTCTGGAAATTATCCAGAAACAAAAAACCCGAGGAGCCATCGTCATAAAATCAGGTCATCTATCCTCTCTCTCTGTTTTAGATAATCATTTGTAGAAGTGCTTTTATATCCAAAAAAAACAAAAAAAAAACAAGACAAAACGATGATTTATTGCTGTAGTCTGTTCACTTGGAGATGAAGCACCTTGATGCAGTAGGGGCTTCTATTCATACGGTACAATAGTGATATGATAATGTTAAATCATGCCATTTACTACAATTAGGGAACATCCCTCATAATAATTGAGATTAATCAATGACATTAGTAAGTATATTCTTTTGTATGAAAGAGAAAAAATAACATGGTGTTGCTCAACTATGGATAAATACAGAGCAAATCATGATTATCAGCAGCGAACCAATATAGCTGCTAGTATATCCATCAGCATACTAAATAGGTTATTGTTTATAGTAACAGTGTTCACGATAGTTATTTTGTATTTCACGTCATATGGATTACAGATACTAATTAGAAGAAAAGTGACATTTAAAAAGTAAGAGATATTAGAAGAGTAACAAAACGAGAGGTTGCTACATATGTTAAAGGTAATTTGAAAGAGCTATAGCACTGATACAGATAAATCATAAAATGTAAATACTAGTGATAAATGTAGAATATATATTCAATTCAGTTGATAACTATGCAATGTTTATGAATTAATGCATTTGACAAGTTTTCTGCAATATTCTTTACCAAAAAAGGATATCCAAAGTATTACGTGACTATGATTTAGCAAGGATGACGTATGCGGAAGCACACGCGTTCTAAAGCAAAGCCTAAATCTTTCACATATCTGTTTTCTTCTTTCTTTTTGTTAAAATCCCTTTTTTATTTTACACACATAATAATATAATAAAAAAACAAAATGGTGATGGAAGCATCGATGATTGTGTAAGTCTAACTTGCTTATGGAATAGAATGAGCGACTCATCAAGTCTCATATATAAACTAGTGTGGACAATTCCGAATGGATGCGTAATGGCGATTATAGTCCAACACGTCTAGTAGCACAAAGTGAAGCCGTCAATCTTATTTTTTCTTCCAAAACACAGTCTAATCCCGAGAACACAGTTGGCTTGATGACAGCGGCTGGTAAAGGGCCTGAAGTACTTGTCACATTAACTACCGATGTGGGTAAGATCCTGAGCGCTTTACACGGTGTCAAAGCAAGCGGTAATTCGGACTTTACTACAAGTATTCAAATTGCACAGGTAAATGAGAGGAAGAGAGTGAATAGAAGGGTCCTAATTCTTGTTTATTACTGTTAGCTTGCTTTAAAGCATCGACAAAATAGAAATCAGCGCCAAAGAATCATTGTTTTTGTTGCTAGCCCCATCAACGCTGATGAAAAGGCCTTGGTCAAGCTGGCCAAGAAACTCAAGAAGAACAACGTGGCAGTAGATGTGGTCAATTTTGGTGAAGAGCAAGAAAATACTTCCAGATTAGAGGCCTTTATCAACAATGTAAATAACAGCGATAACAGTCACTTGGTTACGATTCCTCCTGGTCCCCATCTTTTGAGTGATATGCTCATCTCTACGCCCATTGTTGCTGGTGAGGATGGCGCTGCTGGCCAATTCGGCGGCTCTAGTGGTGGTGACTTTGAATTTGGCATTGATCCTAATCTTGACCCTGAACTTGCACTGGTAAGTGGCGATATTGTTTACTATTATTATCGTGTAGTAATCATGTATGTGCAATGTAGGCTCTGCGTATTTCACTTGAAGAGGAAAAGGCACGCCAAGAAGCAGAGGCAGCAAAGAATGGAGGAGGAAGTGGAGGAAATACAGGTGAAAGCTCTTCTTCAGCCATGGCAGTTGATGCATCATCAGGAGGACAGGAGCAGTCTGAAGAGGATGCCGAGCTTCAAGCAGCACTTGCCATGTCAATGAGCGAGCAGCCCATCCAAGAAGACGAGACAATGGAGGACCTGAACGAGGACGAGGCACTTCAGAGAGCATTATCCTTGTCCATGAATGAAAATAACAACGACGAAGATGAGGAAATGATGTCAGCAGTACTTGGATCGTTACCAGGTGTTGACAAGGATGATGAGCGTATTCAAAAGGCATTGGAGGACATGGACAAAAAAAAGGAAAAGAAATAATCCCCGCTTACATCTAATTTGGCCCTTTTTATTTTTTATTTTCACTCGCCTTTTTTTCTTTCTTTTTTTTTTAAACTCTAAAAAAATAAACAAATTAAAAAAATAAAATAAATATACAGCAAATACTAGAGCGAGAGATAGCCTCTTTTCTTTCTTTCTTTACTATTTATTAATTTACATGTATTCAAATACCTGATTTATTACTTATTATGTTTAAAAGATACTTTCATTCAACACTGTGTCGCTCCAAAAGAGCAAGAGATCATTATGACGTATTGGGCATCCATAGAAGGGCAGACAAGCGAACCATAAAGTCACACTATTACAAACTCTCAAAAAAGTACCATCCTGACCTCAATCCCAACAACAAGGAAGCTCATCAGCTGTTTCTGGAAGTCAATGAAGCTTATGCCGTGCTTGGCAACGAGGCCAGCAAACGCAACTATGACGCCCAGCAGGACAACCACAGCCCCAGCACCAAAGCCAGTGCGACGAGATCTACTGCCTCTTATGCTTGGACTTATAGAAATAGACGACAACGAGCAACAGGGTCAGCCAGTGCACGTGAGCAGGCAGAGAACATGAGAAAGGCAGGCGGGGATTTTAATTTCAACGACCATTTTGCTCGCCACTATCAGGCAGAGGAACAAAGACGCCAGGAACGCATTTTTAATGCCGCTCAAAGACGACGCGCAGCAGGTGAAACGGTCGAAGGACACAGCGAAAAGAAAAGCGTGCCTGTTTGGGGTCGCATTTGGCGACTGGGTATTGTGCTGACCGGCATTGTGTATGCCACTCAGGCACTTTCACATTAATAATATATTATTTAATAATAATAAAAAAAACAAGTTTTGTATGATATGGAAAAAAGTAAAATGCATTTTTTAAACTTTTTATTTTGCTGCATTGATATGTTGCTAATTTAAGATCTAGGCTTCTCCTTCTTCTCCTTGTACAAGGCGAGAAGAGAGACACCGGCAACCTTGACGACCTTGAAACGGACACCAGGAATATCACCAATAGCGCGACCCTTACGACCGAAACCGGCAATCAAAACTTCGTCGTTCTCGTCGACATAGTTCAAACAACCATCGTTGGGGACGAAAGCGGTGACCTTCTTACCGTTCTTGATGAGCTGAACACGAACACACTTACGAATGGCAGAGTTAGGCTGCTTGGCTTCAACACCAATCTTTTCAAGGACGATACCCTTGGCGTGGGAAGAACCACCGAAGGGAGAGGAGCGGTAGGCGGTACCGAGAGCTCTCTTCTTGTACTGCTTGTCGGCCCAACGTTGATCGCGACGGTGAATGCGAAGCTTACGAGCTGCGTTCAAACCTCTAGGTTGTCCCTTACCTAAAAAGAAAAGAAATTGTGTTAATGCACATTGCGACATTCCATTCATTCAATTCATCCATGCATCCATCCATGCATCCATGCAGGTATTCATGTTTTGCATTTCAGTCCTCCCCCTTTCCCCCCATTCATATCCACATATCCATGTTTAATCTCATGATGATGATGGTGATCCATCTTTTGTCAATCCATTCGTTCTATGCATGCATCCATCCATCCGTTTGTACATTTCCCCCTCTTTCTCTCTTTCTCTTTCTCCATGTTATATTTACCCATGATGAAATCTGATAAAAAAGGAAGGTCTATTTGCTTGCCAACTTCTAACTGCCTTTTGGGCACCCCACCTACCCTCGAGCGACCATGTGACTCGCTTCGAGTTATTCAAACTCCTCCTATGAGCTGATTTATGAAATGGTAGAAAGCCATGTTGTATTTAAATACACTCATATATTCTATTCATGTGAAGAGTTTGTATACAATTGTATCTGTTACTAAGTGAAATATCATTAACAATAATGCAAAAGGGGGTACTTATTCCAATGCTAAAACTATTACTATTCACTTTAATATAAGACAATCTCTCTTTGTGTGTTTATGACGGATATTCATTGTACTGAGTTGATTAAATTGATGAAATAGAATAAAAAGATGTTCACTTTAAAGCGTTTAACCAATACATGACCACAATTGTCTTTATTAATGCAAAACACTTTAATTTTATCCGTTATTTGTGTTGCAAGTAAGGATAGCATTTTTTGTAATTAAAAATGTTGCTTGGGCAGATCAATTTACTCGCCTCTTTTATAGCTGTTGTTGCTGAAATTGAGATGCTATGGTGTACATCTCGCGAAAGATATGACCGTAAGAACAACACATCTTCTATTTACTATGTTGCAAACGTCAAATTTGTAAAAAACCATGTTGAAAGTATGCGAGCCGAAAAAGATGAATCAGTAGAAGAACTCAAAAGAGGAGATAATCATCGTTTGTAATAATGAAATGCATAGTTACTTTTATCAAATAATCGAATAAACTATAAAAAATTAATTAAAAAAAGCATATACTTATCGTAATATCTACCACTTAATCTTGCATGCCACAACAGTATAATACAAGGTTAAAACATCATGTCTTTTTTTCGCTTTTCCTACAGCCAATCTTATGATGACTACTAACTAACAAGTAAAACGACGGTGGAATAGCCACAAAGGCATTGTCAAATTGCGTGCGTGACTTGAATTTGGTATTTTTTGTTAATAAGAGCCATCTAACCGCAGCAATCATTTTATTTTTTAATATCTTTCTTTTATTTCATACTTAGAACAGCATGTCATCCTTGGAGAATTGGGCAACTGACAAGTTAGCTATTTTTTTGGGCTTTGACTCAGAAACTATCAAGACTCAAGTCTTACCCTACTTGATGTCAACTGAATCACCTGATATCTTTGCAGACAGAGTCATGGTAAAAAACATAGAAATAGAAACACGCCATTAGAACTATGGAACTAATCAAGAGACTAGGAAATGGTGGGTACAGCAGATGACGCTTTGAACTTCATTCAAGAGTTCACCAAACGTCGTTTCGATACGCCTAAACCGGCGCCACCACCACCACCACCGCCTGTTGTTGAGCGCAAAGTAGTTCAAACACCTCCACCCAGCAACTCGTCTCCTGTAGTGTCAGACTCTGAGGGTGTATTCCCGTCTTTACCTTCAAATAGTCAGCCATATGAAACAATGTGGCCCGCTAATATTAGTGTCAAAAAGGATGATGAATATTTCGTTGGGTAAAAAAAAAAAAAGGGTTTTTTGCATGAAAATCAATCATAATTCTAAAAAAAATATCAAATTAGATTGCGTAAATCAAAAAGAGGAGGTCAGAAAAACAAAGCAAACCAGGATTTGAAATCAGCAGCCATTTTATCAGATAAACCAGCTGTGAAAAAGGAAAAAAAGAAGAAAAATGAAATGTCATTGGAAGACGCTTTAAAGGAATTGGATATCAAGGCTGAAAAACCGGGTAAAAAGAGAAAACCATGTCAGTGCCAAGCAACAAAACATCCTTTGCTCACTGCCGCACCAAACTGTTTGAATTGTGGCAAAATCATTTGTACCGCAGAAGGTGTGGGTCCGTGTACTTTCTGTGGTTCTCCCGTCTTATCAAAGGAACAGCAGGTTGCATTGATTGCTGAGGCAAAACAGAGGAGGCTGGAGCAAAAGCAGAGCCACCAACAACAGCAGCAATCAAAGCGTGTGCCCTCTACTAAGCAGGGAAGCATGCCTTACGCTTCTAAAGTGAGTGGCAATTATATACCTGCTAGTCTGTATGAGCAGGAGGAGGAGGATAGATTAAAGGCAGAGCAACACAAGGAGAAGCTGTTGGAGTTCCAGAGAACAAGTGCTCAGCGCAGTACAGTTATAGGTATGATGATGTATAAATATATCACTCGGCATGTTTTTTTTTATTTTATTCAACTTTATACATCTGTAGATCAAGCGGCAGATTTTGAATTACCAACCGACCAGGCCAACCCTTGGTTATCACCACAGGAACGTGCCCTACTCATCAAAAAACAGCAATCCAACCTTCGACGCATCGAACGTGCCGGGCAAAGTAGTCGTCGTAAAGTCATGACCATCGACATTGGTTCCAAACAAGTCAAAATGCAGGATGTGAACGAGTCTTCTTCCTCTGATGAGGATGAGGAACCCGTCAAAAAGATGACACTAGGACCAAAACAGCCAGCAGAAGCATCTTCGGCTGGTACTTATGCACACAATCCATTATTGAAGGGTCTGAATGGCCCCACATTTGTCGGTAAAAAATCAAAGGAAAGTAAAGGAAAACTACGAAGAAAGGAACGGGTTCAATACGATGCGGATGATATCATGAATGATTACATGTATGCTTCTAATATGGGAGATGAAGATCAGTTTGATTCGGCTGCTGAACCTATTACATGTGGATAAAGTGTCTATTCCTTTTTTTTTTCAATATATAGAGATTTGTTCATTTATTTCATCTATTTATATTATAGTTTGGTATCATTTCTGTTTCCTTTGAAAATAAAGCATTTTCTATTTGATAAAAATCCTTTTCACATATCCTTTAATAAAGTAAATAAAATACAATGGGTAGTTACGAGATATGTTAACTTTGTTTATTATCATTCAAAAAAGACAAGGAAGGGAATAAAAGTAATGAAAAAAAAAAAAAATAGGGATTTTTATTTAAATCTAAGCACTTGTTGGCCAAGAAGCTGGATCACGCCCATTACCACGTACAGGGGCGTCAAAACCAGGCTTTGTCTCTCCATCAAATTGGTGAACTGATTTTACAGTCTTGAATTGAATAGATGAATCGGCAATGGGTCTCAATTCAAAGAAGCTTGGATTCCACATTTTGGGTGCGTTCTTCATCAAGACGCCAATATACATTGGCAAAAGTTGAGTCATCGGGTAGTAGTGACGAGGAGAGAGTTTGCCGTTGGTTTCCCATAATGTCTTCCACATGTCGTCGGAATAGGTACCCACCTTGTCCACCAACCATTGAGAATAATAGTTCAAGGCACAGTCAATGACATAAGAACCACCTTTTTGAGACTTTTCAATAAGTGCCTGGATCATGGCGGTAGCACCTGCTGTACCAGTACAGAAATCGCTGTTGGGGAAAACGGGGGTGATGGCCTCTTCTACGCCCACTGCTTGACCAAACTTCCAAGAGACACCACAACAGGCATCACTGATCTGTTGCCAACCTGTTCTACCAGCCCATGGACCATTCCAACCATAGCAGTTTTCACGAATATACACAATGCCACGTCCACGCTTCTTGGCTGCTGCAAGAAGATTGTCCTTACCAAGACCATACTTATCAAGATGATAGGGTCTATAACCCTCAATGACTACATCGGCTTCCTCAATCAATGCATGGAGCTTCGAAAGATCATCGGGGTTTTTAAAGTCCAAAGAACAATTGTATTTGTTGCCGTTCATTTCGGGATTGAGAACATGTAGATCTGGTAAATTAGGAGATGTAACACGAAGCACAGTGGCACCAAATTCAGCTAATGTACGACCGATAGTGGGAGCTGCAATCACACGCGTAATGTCGAGAACCTTGAGTCCCTCTAGGGGACGCTTGACGCTACCGCCTTGAGACCACCATGAAGCTGGGGTGCCATCGTCAATAGAATGGGTTTCGAATAAATCAATATGTTCATTGGCCTTGTAATGCTCGGTGGCCTTGAACTCTTCAGAGGTGTAGCAGATGGTACCGGCCTGGCCAGACTTGTAATTCGATAAATCGTCCAACTCGTCTGCGTTCAATTCAGAGATACGTTTTTGATAGATGGGCCAAATGTCTCCAAAGTCCTTGGATTCGATGGGAGACTCGGTTGAAAATCCAATCGCCTTTTGAATCACAGATGCGTCCATAGAGCCATGGAGATGATAAAACTTGTTATCCTTGGTCTTGTAAATATTGGTAGCGAGAGTGCTATAGGGGTCTAAATCCATGCCTGGGCCCTTCACAGAGAAGACGTCGAGTAAGGTCTTGCCATAATTGGGAGTGCCTGCGGGGAAGTAATCACTCTCTGTCTTGAAACCGCAAACAACAGCAGACATGATAAAGAGCTGGGTATGGTCGGTATTGATGGTAATGGTTTGTGAATCATCGCCGTATTTCTTGTCAAGCAACTCGAGCAATACCATGGCCTCGTATCCTTTAAGGGAACTGATGGATTCAGCAAAGCGCCAGTTGATGGGGATCACGGGACTGTCCGTGCCTTCGAATTTGACCTTGTCAACCCAGCGTTTGATACTTGATGGCACATTGATTTTTTCGTTATCGAGAATGGCGGTTTGGAGTAGCTTCTTTGATTCTTCGGGTATAGAATACACCATGTTGACACTATTTTATAATTAAAACTAATTAAAATAAAAAAATGATGTATATTTTTTATATATGCGATTTTTGCTTTGCAGCGGTAAAACCAATCACCGAGGGAAATTTAATTTCTGCTAAACTTTGGAGCGACCTTAATTTTATGAAAGCAGAAATGCCAGTTAGCTGATCATATTTATAAGGTATTCTAACTTTGCTAGAGCCTTTTCTTTTTAAAAAATCAGTTTATTCATAATAGCCGGTGTATCTAATATTTGTACATGAGATAAAGTATGTGTAGCCACTTTTGTTTTATTTTATTAGGGAGTACTAGGTATAATCGGGTTTTAAGAAACACGTGTGTATCTCAAGCTTTCAAGTAACCTGCTTTGATGAATAAAGTCTACATAGACTACGGCGTATCTATTTACCGCGATTTGATTTGCTGTGGTAGCTCTCCCATTTTTTTTTAAGAAATATTCTATCTCAGTTAACACGTAGATTTTGAAAGAGCATGCTAACACACAAGAAAGAGAGTGAGTGAGAGCAACTTGCTTCCATGATATAAAAAAAAGAGACGAAAATACACCCTATTTTTTTATTTAATACGATTAGAATGACTTATTGTTAATAGGAAATGAAATAATACAATAAGAGCAGTAGTAATAGTAGCTGAAGTGATGATGGTGATGAAAAAGAGGAGAAAATACAGGATGGTAGAGTAACAACATAGTAATGACAAACTGGAATGCTGCCAATCCCATAATTAAGCTCTATATAAAACTGGATCATTGATTAATAGAAATGAGCACACTTCTTACATATTGTGGTTACATACAAAATAGGTAACTGTATCTAATAATACTAATAAGGAGGAGAACGATGGCTTTATTGTTATATCTATTTATCAAAAGGAAGATTGCATGGCTCATTTTGACTATGCCGGTTAAATAATAAAAGAAGGAGTAAATTGTTTTTTTATTTATCTCTCTCTTTCTCTCTCTTTAAGTATGATATACAAAAAAAACACCTCTTTATTTTCAGTCAAAGTGGTATCAACTGTCTTAGATTATAGTAAGACAGACCTTTGATAATATACACTGATACTTATACTTACTTTTATTCATATTATTCTCAGTAGTTAATCGACATACTTTATGGTCTGGCTCTTGCATTTGTAACAGCGATGAGAATGACTTTTGAAAGGAAGGAGGATAGTGGGAGTCTACTGTATTGAAGTTCACATCGTTTTGGTCCTTTACGCAAGGTAAGAACAATATCAAACTCATGTTGGTTCCTTTATTTTTTGAGCGACGTCATTTTAATTGATTTGTAGGGAAAGTGTAGTGTGTGCAAATTGGCTAAAATCTTTGGAAACGTTAGAAAAATATCGGTTTCCTGTTTCCTACTGCCGATCGGAAACATTGAAGCCCACATACAACGTTTTTTGAAGCAAGTCATTTCCAAAAAGACGATGCTTCCAAAATAAGATTATATAAAACAGAGGTTCTACTGTAGTTTGTTCATCAAAGAACAAATTAAAATAAAAATACAACGGGGCTATAACTACTGTAAGTGAAAACAAAGAGAAAGAAAGAAACATTGAACCAATGTGCCTTATTTCATTTTAGATGAAAGAGAACCAGTCTTTTGGAAGCAGAAGGGCGACTGTTGATGACTTTGGTGAAATATACTATGGTGATGAAGAAGCAGTGCCCCCACGGAGACAACAGCAAGAAGCTGCAACCATGGAGAAACAAAGAGTGGAGAAACAAAGAGTGGAGGCCTTTATGCATGAACAGAGAAGACAGCAAGAGCTCAGAATACAGCAAGAAGCTACAGCTATGATGAAGAAGCAACAGCAAGAGCTCAGAATACGAGCAAATATCGAAACATAGTATGCTGCCGCTGTTCAGAGAGAGCGACAGAGAATAGAGGAGCTACTGAAACAAGATGAGGTACGTTTGGAGAGACTGAGTCTTGAGGATGAGTACAAAATGATGATGCGTCAAATCAAGTTGGAGGAGTTGAAGAGACAAGAGAAGTACGAAATGATGGTACGTCAAAGACAGTTGGACGAAATGAAGAGACAGCAAAAATAAGAACAAAAAGCTGAACGGCAACAAGAGAAAGCTGTGACAGGTATATATAAAATATTATGACTACCAAACATTATAATATTCTGATCATCTTTATTTCATTGTTCTTTTTGTATAATCTACAGATTCAGACTCCAAAAGGAAACACGACGTGGTAAAGGAGCCCGAATCCTTCGTAAAAAAAACCCCCTTACCACAGGTGGAGATACTGCCTTGCAAGGTTACCGTGAGATTCCACCAACAAGGTAATCGCGAGAAGGCTCGACTGAAAAAAAATTGTATCTCGAGGAGGAGCGCAAGTCAGCAGTACGTCATCCCAACCCGTATAATTGACGAGATGTTCTGGCTGTTTAAAGCTAGTGTCTAATGTTGGGTGCTTTTAAATCTTTGGATTTGTTATAGTAGTTGTAAAAAATACCTTTGTTTATTATCGAACAAAATAAAAATACCTTGATGTGTTTTGTATCAAAATCGAGTTTAGTTTAATTCCTCTTTTTATTTATTCGTGAATATCAAAATGAAAACATACTCTTAAATGGCTTGATATTTTGTCACTTCTTGATTTACACTTTTTTGATGGCCATATTGAATAGAGTAAACTGATAAAATGTCATGAAGAAAATAGAAGAACCCCGAATTGGATTTATTTACAGGACATCATACTTTTCACCTCAATGATTTTCAGGTAACGGTTAATAAATGCCTTGATTCATCCTATCCTACTTTTACCCTTCATTTGTTGCCCACGAATTAAAAGAAATTGGCGACTCGTCTAGAATGAGTTGCCAGTTCAATATATGGATTATCAAACCACAAAAGGAACACATTTTCTTAAAGAGTGTATTATACAAAAAAAGATTGAATATGGTCATAGGCTTGTATTTTGATCTAGAGTTAAATTCTGTATTACGCAAAATACTCACTGGCATCAGTAAGTGACGCGCGATTGATTGTACAAGCCAAGATCTATATTTTTGTCGAATGAGATGAGTGTATCAATTTACAATTTATGGAAAAAAAGTCCCCCCAATCATATTGCTAGAAAATAAAAATATGTGGCATCCAGGGCATTGTCGTTGATCTATACATGCTTACTTTTAAATACCATAGTGACCATTGAAAACACAATACAATCATCCTATAATCAAATATGACAAGTGTCTT
>VCJH01002291.1:82988-119446 GCA_024140565.1 Backusella australiensis | reverse complement strand
TTTTTTTTTGCTTTTGACCAAAAGGTTTTGCAAAGGCGCCAATTCTCACTAAAAAACCAGTAGACATATAAAATAGTCAAGAAAAGCTTAAATCCAGACAGAATGGCTTGGCATGACAGCGATGCCAAGTCATTTAATGATATGGTATCAAAAGTCAAAACATAAAGTGTCACACTCATCGCTGAAATGACAGATGGATCTAATTTACTTTTTAGTAACAAAGAAAATGAATATCAAAATGACAAAAAGAGAGTGGAAGATGGTTCAAACTAGAATATGATTGGTCAAAAAAATTAGGCTGTAAATTTCAAAATTAGCAAAAAAAAACTTTTTTTTTTTTCGTTTTCTGTCTTTTACTCCTTCACTCAGTAAGCATTTATCCCCCCGCAGTCTTTTTATTTTTACCCCACTCGAACCACAAATTAAATAATAAAAATAGAACTGAAACAATGACTGTAAAAAGCTATGGCACCCAAGACTTGGCCAAGCACACGACAGCGGATTCCTGTTGGGTTGTTTACCAAAACAAAGTGTATGATGTAACAGAATTTATCCAAGATCATCCTGGAGGAGATGACCTGATTTTGGACTATGGAGGTAAAGATGTAACTGCAGTGATGAAGGATGTGCTTGAGCATGAGCATTCGGATGCGGCGTATGAGATCCTTGAAGAGTACTGTATTGGAGTCTACGACGCTACTGCCACACCCGCAAGCTTGCACGAGCAGCGTATGAAGTTATTACAAGAGGAAGAGGAGTACAAGACATATGTCAAGGAAGATTTCCGACCCAGCGAGACGGACGTTGCTAGCGATATGAAAAAGAACCAGTTTTTGGATTTGCGCAAGGCACTTATTCCCCAGATAATCAAGGCAAGATTTACAAAGGAATTTTATTTGGAGCAAGTACACAAACCACGTTATATTGCTACACCCGCCATCTTTTTCGGGCACCCGCTCCTGGAGCCACTCACAAAGACTGCCTGGTATGTCATTCCCACTCTCTGGCTTCCTTACATGTCTTGGCATCTCTATAAGAGTTTGGCATTCAACGATCCATTGACTACCGGTATCTCGTACATTGGTGGTATCCTTATTTGGTCTCTTTTGGAGTATATTCTTCATCGCTTCCTGTTCCATGTCGATGACTATTTACCTGACCATCAAATTGCCTTTGTACTACACTTTACCCTCCATGGCTTCCACCATTATTTACCCATGGACAGGTAACAAGACACACAACAGTGTTATGTATGGGTTTATTAACATTGTTTGTTTATTTATTTAGATTAAGATTGGTTATGCCCCCTACATTAGGTGCAGCTATTGCCTATCCTCTTGTCAGATTAGGACACTTCCTATTCCCGCCAATGATAGCCCATGGAGTTATTGCAGGCGGCTTTTTAGGTTACATTCTGTACGACTGTACCCATTATTACCTTCACCATGCCAAAGTGTTCAAATATCACTTTAAGGAAATGAAGAAATACCACATGGCACACCATTACAAGAACTACGAGGATGGCTACGGTATTACCTCAAAGCTATGGGACTTTGTCTTTGGCACTGTTTTAAAGTATAACAAGACTTAAAATCCTTTTTTTTTCCCCTTTTTCTTTTCTTTTACATAGTAATTTGCATTATAATAGTAATAATTATATATTCTTCTTCTTTTATTTTCCCCATTCTCTTTTATAATAGTACTTTTAAGAAATAAATAGTAGTAACTAAATTAATAATAAAATATCATATACACCTCTTTAATTATTTATAAACAAACCACTAAATGAGTGATTTACTCCGACACATATTTTAAAGTGCTCTCTCTTTTTTATTTATTTTATTTATAAAAACAAATATTTTTATTAAATGTGAGTTGCACTGTCAACGTCAAAGAAAAAGATCCACGTTCCATTTTTGGTAAAAAATAAGCTTTTTTTTCCCTTTTTTTCTCAATCCAAATGACGATCGTATAATAATAAAAGGTGATGTCAACCAACCAACCAACCAACCAATACATAATCATAGTAATAGGCATGACAAAAGATGTAAATGTTATCCTTTGAGTGCATTAAAAAAAACAAGACATTTGAAAGATCATACCACTTTTTATACTGTACTTCTTACTAATATTTAATTAACATGTCATCAAATCATGACATTTAGCATTATTAAGAATAAAAGAAATCAAGGTAGTGCAAGAATTTAATATATTACGCTTTTATAAATAAAATAAAAATGCATGTATATTCTCTAATGGTAAGAGAGTTATGACAGATTTATTAATATTTAATAGTTGAAACATTCGCAACAAATACGAATTTAAATCTATATTTGCATATTTATCGTATTTAGACATATAGGAATAGCCGTTGCTTGGATCATTGAAAGCGTAGCAGTCTTTGTTTACGAGACATTTGTGATCTACTCACCAGCTTTCGCCTTCTTTGTCGTATTTCTCCTCATGACATACGCCTCAAAATAATAAGCGTTTTTTTCGGGTAATACAAAAAAAAAGAAATTAAAAAAAAAAGTGAAAATAGATGAGAAATAAAACAAAATATAGGTACTATATCATAAAATTAAGGTTAGAGGATCGATAACAGCGCACTGTCTACCTTTGCATAGGCCTCCTTTTGAAAAAGTTATCTAAAAGTGATTTTCGGGATGAAAATACCAAGAATTGTAAAAATTCCTCTTTAAGAAATAAAAGCAAAGAAAAAAAGGCTGATGAAGACCGTGTGCTAGGTACAGGATGAAAAAAGCTATATTTTTTATTAAAAAGTCTTAAACTCTACTAAAGTTATCATATTTTAGCTTCCGTTTCTTTTGCTATTTAGTGTACTATGTATAAAAGGATCTATATTCTTTTTTAAAGCGAAAGTATATAGAGCTAATTTCTACAACATATACAGAAAGTAGTAATAATTATCATTTTTATACAAGATCTGTTTAGTACAAAGAATTGAGGCGAGAGAATTCGATTACAGAAGGAAAAACTATTTAATAGTAAGTGAGACAATACATATATTAAAGTTAGTACTACAAAGTGAAAAGGAATGACTTGCATATACATATAGATGATGTAAAGGGGAACGGAACCGATGACAGCATCAACTCATCTAATAAAAAAAGATAGAAAGGGAATAAAACCACTATTATGAATCAGATTAATGAATCACTAGTATTAAATTTATATATCTCTTTTCTAAATCAAAATAGAAGCTTATTTAAATACACAAATGTTAATTCTTTAATTATGTAAAAAAGCTAATATCACATCGTGAGAATAACTAATTTACAATAGGTGAAGCGTATTTACCTCTTTTTACAATCTATTTAAAGAAAATGTATTAATTCATTGTTTTAGTAAAAATGATAACTAAAGCTACTTTAAAGAGGTAAGATTCAGGAACAAAAATGCATATTCGTGAGAGTAAAATATGAATGAAAACACGACACAAAGGTACGCAACAAATAACAAGAGCGAACAATAGCAGCAAGGTAAGAAAAAAAAAAAAACTAATTTTTAATAACTTAGGGTGGCACTGATCTGACATTAAAGAGGTTTAAGCCTGTAAAACAACAACTGGAATTCTCATGAAATTCCCTAGATATTTCAAAACGGTATTTTCTTGTAAAAAAAATAAAAAACAAAGAATGAAAAACGCCTCTTTCTGTTTATCTTTTGTAAATGGAAATAGTTTCTATTTTATTATTAAAAGAAAAAATATCCCACACACGAAACGAACATCGCTTCTATTTGTTCGTCCATTTATTTACTTGATTAATGAATAGATTTTACTCACGAGACTCTACTGTTTTTCAAATCTTCACATGCCTTTTTTTGAAATAAAATAGAACTTTTGTCCATGATAGATGTAAAAAAAAGGCATTCATAAATGTAATCACTCATTATGAGCATTTCCAAATAAAATATGTCACCAAAAATAAACAGATGATCCCATCCCTTTTTATCAGCGAAGTGATAGTACCTCTCATTACTTCAATAGAAGTACCAAAAAAGGGAAACGTGAAAACAGCAACCACTAATGTTACATTAAGGGTACAATTTCTCATATATTTCCCATATATGTCAAGTGGGTTGTAGCACATTATATCGCTTTGAGCGTTACATAATATCTTTACAGAAAAACTTGTATGGGGTAGTGGAGAATGAAAATCTTGTCAGGTCTCTGCCATTTGGATACGTTTTTTGCGAAATGGATATTGATTGTCATGAAACGTGGTATGATTCTGTTTCACTGGTTCAAACTCACCCCTTTTTTCTTTTGACGGATCATCTAATCGAGTAATTTTTTGATCCCTGTACTTCCGACAATTGCGCAGAACCTATGCTTTTGCGTGGATTTGTTATATAAGAATGAAACAAAAAAAAAAGGTGGCGGAAGCACGGATAACAAAAGAAAGAAAGATGTGTTACTTTAAAAAGTAAAAAGATAGCGGGGGAGAGATTATCATGAGAAAAAAGAAGGAAAGCAAAGCCATACAAAATCAAGCAGAAAGGGAGAGGGAAGGAGGAAAGGTTACTATTGATTGTATTTTTTCAACCTTTTCTTATCATCCTTTCCGAAACCCTCAAGTATTTGATATTCTCTCTCACATGCCACCGGAGGCGAGAAACTCGGGGGGGGGGAAAGTAACTTCACCAGTTCTGAAATTAGCATTTCAATTGAACACTCTATTTTTCTCTAGCGTTTATACTCGAGTTAGCTTATTAGGAAGGTTGTACCAGTTGACAAATCCATGTGTGCATCAAAGATGGATAAAAAACATGTCTCTTTTTTTATTTTTTTGAAAACATATAAATATATACTTCAAATTTAATTCCTGGAAATAATATTTTTCACTTTTCTTCATCTACTTTCCCACAATAACATAATGACATCCTTCTGCACAACCATTACTTCTACTTCTTCAACACCAGAAACAATGATTTGTCATAAAGCGGATACTACCCATGAGCATACTAACGCTGCTGCTGGTTCATGTCTTATTTGTGGCTCAAGAGTTCATCAAACAAGAGTAAGTTGAATGCCTTTAAAAACTACATTTATTTTATATTGGTTTTCCTAACCATTCTTTTCGATAATAGAACTGTCCTGTCTCCCCAAGAAATTAGATCTACTCAAAAGAACAAAAGTGCTTACATCCAAAAGAAAAACATTATACCCTGGTCTACTATTCCCTCTTTTCTTTTTCGTTTCTATTATTTTTAAATACACTGAAGATATCTCACCATTTTAGACGAGATAGAACTAATAGTTCACTTTTTTTTTTACAAAACTTTCCTCCACCTATTATATCTTGACAAAAAAAAATAGCCATATTTTATTTCATTTCTTAATAAAATGCAAACATTGTATATTTTTTCCCTATATATAAAATGAAGCGCCTTTTAATGATGATTACACTTTTAAATACAATATGATATCATTTTGGGATTATCATTCAATCGACACTACATTTAAAAAGGGATGATCTCAAAAAGTCTCCATTTGTGATTACTTTAAAAGGCATTTTTCGCACTGTACTTCTCCAAAAAAAATTTTTTGTGCCTTAAATTGGGAGGAGGGGATCGTGAATGATTATATCATTTTTTTAAACTCAAACAGATGGCTCTCTTTTACAGAGCTTTACCTATTTAGAGAGTTTTGAAGTGGAGGTATGTGTGCAGATCAAAAAGCCAGCGCATTGGTGAAGAGTTATTTTAAAAGGTAGCGAGCTTTTTTTAAACCAGTCAAATTTTGCCGACATATTTAATTTAGTGTAACCTTTGAATTATGCCTTATCTAAGCATAACAATATTATGATTGATACATTAACAAGTAAATGGCATGCAACGTTCACTCATTGATTTGTTCAAATTAGCCTTCCTTTTTCATAAACAGAAACTTTGTCTTGTGGTATTGAGTAACCAAATTATTTTGACATAATAAAAGGAATAATAATTAGATATCTTTTTTAGTTTATCGATAATGAAATATTCATTCACTTTCCATCTCTCTGGATAACCAAGAAATTTTTTTTTTTCATTGTGCTCTTGCATGTGAAATAGATACAATTTGTTTGATAGTAGTTAAATGACCGCTTTGTCACTTCCAGGTAATCATTGCTAATAAGCTTTTTTTTTAAAAAAAAAGTGTAAGATTTCAACCTTTGGTTGTTATCATTGTTGTTTTTATTGCTGTTTATAGATGGATGTACCTTTGTCTCAGCTTTATTTTACTTTGAATACATTTAGATTCCACGTGTATGTTCACCGATGGCCCGGTTGCACTTGTGATTAAAAAACGTCCCACGTTACATATTGACTAGCATTTTTTGGTGGGCCGCGGACCGTGATGATGATGAGCAGCTTTTCCCAATTTTTACCCATTTTTAACCTTTAGATATATACAAACTAAAAACTTTATTAAATAAGCTTTTGTTTCGAATTGGGCATCAATTAACATGGAACCGGTTTTTTATTTTATTTTCTTAAATGCTATTATTTTTCTTGATTTTCAATTTCTATAATTATATGCACCTTATTTTTCATTATAACTCTCCTTTTTTAATGTCAAAAGCAATTAATATTTACTTGATTATTAATAATAAAAAACGAATTATTTAATAATGGGATGCCTGTTTTATCTTATTGTCAAAGTTACTCATTTATCTTAAAAGAGCACTAGTATTCTAACCAAAGAATGGGGGGGGGGAAGAGAATGGATTTTTAAAATATAACATTAGTGTTACAGCTCTCCGTTCCACTTATATCACCAAGTAACTATTTCACATGCCACATACCGTTTTGTCTATTAATCAAATGTATGCCAAACTCAATATGTATAACACAATTCCTTTTCATGTAAGCGATTAAATAATCACATTCTTGTAAATTAGTTCTTATGTAAAACGTTTATTTATATATATATATATTCCAGACAGCACTTTTTAAAAGAAATGGAAAAAAAACATAAGAGGACCCTGATCAAATCCCTGATCTAAAAATAAAAACCATCCATGTATGAACTCCTCCCTTCGGATGTGTCAATAATTGGAGTAAGATGATGGTTTTGTGCTATCGAAATTCCGTAACTCACCGTGCTAACTAGAAAAAAACAATAATAATAGGTAAAGATAGATCTGATAAAAATAAAAACAAAGGCAATACCCGTAAATATACTCTATAACACTATCTATGGTATTTATTACCCTTACTCTTTTCATTCATAGATACTATGTCTTTAAAAATATACAAGAATGAATACACTATTTTACATGTGATAGAAACATTAAGAATTTTGACTTGCCAGATAAAGGGATATTTCGGTTATGTAACTATATCCAAATAAACTTGGGCTGATACTGAAAAGTAATACGATGTTTATTTACAATGTATTCTGTTTTATGCCTAATATAATCCATCTCTATCAAATGACTATAGGGAGTCTATGTTTTTGTTTTTATCTATGTTGAAAGTGTTACAAGCTAAATCGGTATGCGTAAATACCCGCCTCGATCAGATTATGATCTGACATCTTAATATATTTTAAGAGAGAGCGGAAGCTCTAGACCTTTAATAGAAAATTATCTGGAGAGGTTTTTTTTAGCTTGTACTGATCTAGATTTTATTTTTACTGCATGTGCACAAACACGAAAATACCATGGGCTATTATTAAAGCATTGACCATGCTGAGATTTTTATCTATTAAAAATAATCTTTTCATTTCCAATTACTTAAAGTAGATGTACAAAGTGGAGTGGGTTATAAAAGTTGTTTAGATCACAAATAAAGTCCATTGTATCATCTCATTTTAGCCCAATGATCATCCTCGACTTGAAGCCCACTATAAATTCATTTCCATTGGTTATTAATAATAAGCAAATATTACCCATTCTTTTGAACTAAATGACGCCGATAACCTTTTTCTTTCTTTTTCTCCCTCTCCATTTTTTTTATAAAAACAAATAAACACATATGATAGATAGAATAGATAGATAAGAGAGGTTGTGATATTCGTTTTGTACTTTGTGAGAAATATATTTCAAAAATAGATTGATGGCGAAAAATGAGCTCTCTTATCTAACAGTAACACAGAGATCAAAGTCTTCATATGCTTCTTTTTCGTCTTTTTTCTTTTGTTCCCTTTCTCTCACTGTCATTATTTCAACAAAAACACCACGTGAAAATATGTGGAACGTTGGGAGGAATGATTGCTTTTTACAGATCATAATACTCAGCATGAGGATTACACTTTTGTCGATCCAATATTTCCAAATATAATCAAGTTAAATGAATGATCTTTCCAAGAGCTGACATATTCCTTTCATCGTATAGTTGACTTATTTCACCATTAAAAGATGAGACTTAAATCATGTTTGCATTGCATTTAAGTCTAATCGCCCTTTTTCATATGCTCATTTGATTGTTTGTTTGTTTATAGTAATTGTTGGGGGAGAAGGAGGAAGTAAATAGCCTAAATTTAGTGCTTGCCTTGAAAAGTTCTGTTTTTTTCTCAAACAAAGAAATGGACGGATTTGGTCAATTGTTTTCATACGTAAATTCATGCATAATTTTTCCTAAAAAGATCAATCGTCTGATATCTTGTTGTTCCTGTGTGATCAATGCAAAATCTATTGTTTTATAACCTATTTTCCCTTGTATTATTGCATTAATAAACTGTTGATTATATTTGATAAGGTCGAATGTACTATTTTATATCGTTTTTGTGTAAAATACAATTATTTTTTATTTAAGTATGATGCAACCTCAATAACTTTGAATGTTATGGTGCAAAGTTATCGCTTGTCAATTCATCATCACTAGAAGCGAGATAAACATTCTGATTAATGGTAATAATAAAACAAGTTCCTGCTATGCTGAATTATAGTCTTCTTTGTTATTATAATTAACATATGGAGACATTCAATTCCCCAAGATGAGCTACGGAATTGGGATACGGCTTCTTTTTGCTATTTCTCAATAAGATGAGCAATATACGCCCTATCTTGGGGTTGTTTATGCAATTGAAGAGTAAAACACTAAACAAAGGTCATGCGTATTCCGGTTTAATTGAGACAACATACACACACCGTGTCTATCCATTAAAAAGCATCTCGAAGCATGTAAAAAGCACTGAGTGTTGTAAAATTCAAAAATATCAAATTTTTATTTCTAAATCATGACCAGCCAACATATAGATATTAGCCGGTTTTGCCCATGCACTTGAATCAGTCATTTTTTTATTGAATAATGGAGTAATTAAAAACAAAAAGAGAGAGAGTTGGCATTCCATTTTTACTCTTCCTTTTTCAAGTCGCTCATGTTGGTGGCCTATGAAATAATGTGAGTACGTTTGTGTTGCATATGAAAAACAGCATATCTCATTCTCTTACTTCAACAGGAGTTCTAGAAGAAAATTTAATGAAATGTTAATAAAATAGCCAAATGATATAGGATTTCATGAGTTTACCCTATGAAAATAAGCTGCTGGATCTGTGTAGTCTCTTCATCTTCTTGGTTATCTTCAACAAACAACTAAAGAACACGGTGAATAACATGATTCAGTGTAACATGCATGAATCAATGGATATTTACCAAAATGTGGGTGATGTTTTGGTATTTGACAAATCTTAAATTGACAACACCGTTCTCTTCAAAGTTTTCTGGTGTCAGCTCAAGGACTTGTGTTTCTTTCACTGAATCAGCATCATCAAAACCCAATACTTGTCTGTTGGCATAGATCTTGACAGTTTTTGGTGCGTTGGCAACGTTGGGAACCTTGAATTTCAACGAGTGAAGCTTCACAGCTATGTTTTTACAAAAAGCACGGGTTAATAAGTTCGATTCGTGTAGCTAATAAAGGACCTACGTTGGTTGAAAGGAACACTGATAATCAACTGTTCATCTACATCGCTCTCCAAATAGCTTTCGTCCTCCTTGAAGATATTTTTAACATTGTGTTCGTCTTTTTGATTTAAAGCATCCATTTGATTGGGTGTGATGAATTCAGTCAAATCAACCTACACGTATTTAAATGGCTGTAAAATGAGTTCCTAATCAATCATTCAGATCTAAAAAGAGATGACTTTACATAGCCGGGAACACCGACACTCTTCTTGGCAGAGCCAGAACTGGAACCACCTTCGCCAGCATGTTGCTTGACCATTCCCTCCAATTGTTGAGGATTAGCACCCTTCATTTCACCGACCTTGTTACCTCCCTTGTAGAACTGGAAAGTGGGTCTAAACGTGAACGGTTATTGATAAGATAATACTGATATCTAAATGATAAAGTACTCACAAGCTTACGACCTTACAAGCAGCGGCAACTTCTTTGGCTTCATCAGTATCGATCTTTGCAAAGATAACTTCACGGTACTTAGAGGCTAATTGCTGAAAGAAAGGAGCGATCATTTTGCAAGGGCCACTGCATATTATAATAACATAAAGTGAGTCGTTTTTGTTATTGAAACTACAGAACAACAGGTGCTTACCACCAGGTACCAAAGAAATCAACCACGACTAGCTTGGTAGTAGAAGTCAAGAGCTGCTGGAATTCAGCAGCGTTGTGGATATGTTGAACAGACATGTTTTTTGTTTTTTTAATAGAAAGAAAAAAGAGAGATAGAATGCTTTTAATAAGCAACACGACAATGTGTATACGCAAGCAATTCCAGTCACGACACGTAAAAAAAATGAAAGCAAACCAATCAACCAATAATAAATGCACATTTTAAATTTTATTAATATAAAGAAATAATTTTTTTAAGCCGATACAAAGCTAAAGTATTGACGAAGGGCATCGGATAATGCTTCTGGTAAAGAGTTGATATCACGCAAAATCATAAAGTATTGGAACGGGAATGTATCCAAGTAAGAGTTCATCTCTAATGCTAGTTTGCCGTTCTTTTGCACATATTTAACACTGTTCATGTTCATAATCGACTCCTTCTCTGGTTTGTTGTCGACAACGATAAAGATAATCATAATTTGCTGATCTAGTGCGCTTCTCACCAATGAACGAAGGCTCTCATGGTCTTCACAGATACCGTCAGACAAGATAAGCTGGAGCTGCCATAATTCGGTGTTTCCTGGTCCAGAGGAATGCTTTGCATTTTCAAACAAGCTAATAGTAGATTCAACGAGCTTGTTGACATAGGTCTTTTGCTGGGCAAACGTAAATTGCTGAATAACAGAGGCACCCGATTCCGAAGTAAAGGGCTGGTCGAATGGATGCAAGAGTCGGACGCGTTCACCAAACGAAGTGATGGAAATATCACCCACTTCTAATTGAGACAGTGCCTTCGAGATAAGCGACAGGGCTTCGTATGCAAGCTGGACAGAGTGTGATTCGGACATTGACTTTGAATCATCGATGGAGATCATCACTTGGTATTGACGTTTACTGGGCTTGGTGCGACGCAACCAAATCTTGTCCTTTTTAAACTGACTTGCAATGTAGGGGATAATCTTCTTCATATTGAGTCGCTTACCGGTGCGGTAATCACCCTTCAGTTTGGTTGCCAAGGTAGGCTCCAAAATCAAACGCAATTGCTCACAGAGTCCCATAGCCAAGTCATGTGTGAGGTTCTCGTAGCCTTGCCACAATTCACGGGCCTTGTTAATGTCACGTCCTTCTTCACGCCAGTCTGCTACTTGAGTTTCGAGTTCGTCACGCATACGCTCAATGTCTTGCTGTTCAAGAGGTTCACGAGCAACGACAGATTCATCCATGGTCAATATCTCAGTCTCATCAATAAGCTGAGATTGAGGAAGCTTCTTGCTCAAGATGGCACCTTGGTTATCCTCAGTACCGGCAGCAGTATCCAAGTTATCACGAGGTAAGGGCATGGTGTCAACTGCATCATCCATGGTTTCGTCTTGCTGCATCTCGCCAGAGGTTTCCTTGTCATTTTCCTCTTGTTCATCCATACCGGCCATCTTGACATCTTGAATTTGATCAGGCTGTGCATTACCCATTGTCTGCATATCGTGGGCATCATCATCATTCTTGACGTATTCAAAGGTATCCTCCTCGTTTACCTTGGCATCTTCGGCATTTTCATCATTTGTCTTCTCCTCCTTATCAGCTTGTTCCTCTTCATCACCGTCTTCGAGATCAGCAAGTCGTCTACGCCAGTTTTCTAAAGCATCACCGAGGCTTCTTTGAGGGTTAGATTGTGGCTTTTCAGACTCCTCTTGTTCATTTGACTCTCCATCGTCTTTCGTATCATCTTCATTTGCCTGATTGGCACCACGCTCAGCCTTGCCCTTTTGTTCCTTCTTTTCAGTCTTGTCGGCTTCTGCATCGGTATCTTGAGCATCTGCGGAATCGTCCTCTCCTTCCTTCTTGCCTGCAGAACTCTTGCTCTGTTTACCAGCTTCACCTTGTACACCAAACTGATTATCAGCAGCAGCGTCGCTATTAGGCTGTTCGCGGTTTTGAGCCTTCGTTTCTTCATCAGCATCTTGCTCGTCATCCTCTTCCATCATACCACCCTTCTGTTGCTGCTCTGAATCACCTACTTCTTGAGTCGCTTCTTCCTCCTTCTCTTCTTCCTTGTCATCACCATCGCCCTCGTCTTCATCACCTTCACCTTGTTCAGCATCCATCTGAGCTGAAGCATCTGCCATTTCTTCGTCATCATTTGTACTTTGTTCTGCATCATCCAAGGCATCATGGAATGCCTCACCGCCTTCTTCTTCTTCAGGGAACTCTTCTTCTTGTTCCTTTTGCTGTTGCTCGTCAACATCCATTGGGTCGAACATTTGGTCCTCGCCCTGATCTTGATTGTCATCGTTATTATCGTCACCATCCATGTTTAGATCATCAGGTAACTCCAATGTTTCTGCTTCAGGTATCTCGGCATTCATCTGCTCACCAGGTCTGTTGTCGACGTCATCTTCGTCTTCACCCATACCATCATCGTCATTCTCGTCGTTACCTTCTTCATCCATCTCATCGCCATCACCTTCATCACCTTCTCCTTCTTGTTGGTTGAGGTTTTCATCTGCATTATCGGGTTTTTCACCTTTAGAATCAGGTTGATCCTCGTTATCTTCTTTTCCGACAATTTCAGACTCTTGCTGTTGCTGCTGCTGTTGGCCCTGATCAACAGTCTTATCTGACTCGTTCAGGTTTTCCTCAGCATCGTCACCCCACATCTTGTCATCAACAGCATCAGGATCCATATCGTCTACATCACCAATCTGCTCATCAGGATCCTCGTCTTCACTATCTGAACTCTCCGAGTCTTGATCATCCTGGTCATCCTTTTCGATATCTTCGAGATTACCATCAAAGTCATTCTCCATGTCCATACCATTCTTCTCTTCCTTGGTATCTTGCTTGTCATCCTTGGAGCGTTCTTCATTCTGGGTACCCAACACCTGCTCCTCATCTTCAATCTGCTCACTCACATCCTTGTCACCTTGTCCTTCGCCAACGCCGGTACCAGTCATGGTGCCATCAGCGTCTCCTTCTTCACCATCATCCATACCCTCAGGCATACAGAAACCCTTGGTGATGATAATACTGAAAGAATTGACTAAACAGTAGGTCAATTTGGACATAGACTTGTGGTGCATGATCATACGACCCAAGGTGTGCTGAGCCACCATCAAATATTGCTGGACAAAGGGATACAATTGCTGTAACAGTGATGTAATGTCTTGATCGACTTGAGAGGAGGCAAGTTGGTGTGTCAAGGATAAAATATCGAAACAGCGCTTGGAAGCAGTCTCTATATGCAATGCGGTGCTGAACTCGGCTTGCTTATGACTCTGGAGGCGGATGAAGTCATCTCCCATGTTGTTCTCCTCCTTGTCCTCTTCTTCATCAACTTGGTGCTTTTCTTCAACAGTGTTCAACTTTTTAAGATCTTGAATAGCAACCAAAGTAACGTCAATCAAACCATAGATTTTATCGCGAAGTTCATCCTTATTGGTCACATCCGATTCGACTTGGCTCTGTTGAACTCTGCGACGCTGAATAAACTGGGTAATAGGATACAAGATATGAGATGTCTGAGGTGCTGAACCCATGATACGAGTCAAGACATCTTGCATGGATGTGAGCTCAACATCATGATCATCAAGGGTAGAGGAAACGTCGTTTGACAAGAGAGCAAAACCAGTATTTGTGCGAGGATAGAGGTAGCGGTTGACAAACAAACCATCGACCATCTTTTGAATTTGACCGAGTCTCTGACAGACATTTACCATATCATCCGTGGCCTGGCCTTGGATAGTCTGAAGCTTGATCAATTTCAATGCCTGTTGAGTCAAATGGGTGACCTGGTCAACATGAATCTTATGCTGTGTTAAACGCAAACCAAGCAATTCATCATTGACAAGAGAAAAGCCACCTTGCAAGGCAGTAAACAAGCTACCCAATTGAACACAGGTGCCCTTTAGAATAGTCATACCTCTTTCCAATTTGGAGAGTACCTGGCGTTCCTTGTTGACCAAGGTGAACATGTGCTCAGTGGCAGCCATACTACGTTCTACTTCGAGCATTGACAAGTCTTTGCTAACCTGAGTGGTACTGACGGTACGTAAATGAGTCAAACGTGCAATACAGCGGAAGTAGTAATCATTGGCCTTTTCCCATTGTTCAGATAATTCTTTGTTGACGGTGTTGTCCGACAAGAGGGTTTCCAGAGAGGCAGCATTCTGACGGAACAAGAGAGAGGTATCAGAGTTGAGCTCCTTCATATTACTAGGTCTTGATTTGAGACCCAAGCGACGTAACTCCTTCAAGAAATCAACCAAAGCCTTCTTCTTGATGAGCTTTTGATTAGTTACTTGCCTCTTGTTTTCTTCAGTCAAGATGGAGGGTGTCTCCTTTTGGAAATACTTGATTTGTTCAATCATTTCAGTCATGAAAGCTTCCAAGGGCAACTTCTGAGATTCCTTATCGGCTACAAAGATATCCTTGCGACAGTAGGTACGCATGCGGCTCAATGTCAAAGGCAGGTTGGATAAGTACTGCTTGGGGGGTGTCCAACTCTGTTCTCCAACAGTTGGTACCTCGGTCTTTGTCAACCAGAATTGAGGCTGAGATAATTGGTCAACTAATCCATGGTTAATGTCCTTCTGGTACTTTCTATCATCTCCATACTGGTACATTGCATGCTCTTCGTTGTAATTGGCAATAACAGTAAGCATTGAGTTAGCTAACACCTCACGGTATTTTCGGATACACTTATGAAGCTGACGATGTGTCTTGGAAGCACTCTGACGAAGTGCATAGATATTGACATCCTTCCAAGTAGCGATCTTGACGAAATCCTTGAGGTCCTTTTCAATTGGCTTACGAAGTTGAGTCAACATAGTCTGGGCGTGCTCACGGAATTGAGCATAGTATAGATACACATTATGCAAGATGGTGGCTGTACGCTCATAGTTGACCTTTTCAGCTTCAAAGGTTGAAAGCTGAGACTGAAGCTTGGTTTGCTTGTAGAAGGTATCAAGCATTTGAAGACGTGGCTCGAATTCAATAATGGTAGCAGTTTGAATAAACTGATCCAAAGCACCAAGCAATTCGCGGGTCTTTCTGACATTTTCCTCTTCCGAGTCGGCTTCAAAAGAAGTGTTGTTAACAGTGTCATACAAATGGAACCACCAGTTAAATGCAGCATCTTGACTATATTGCTCTTGAGCAGCCAATAATTTTGGCCAGCAATTCAATTCAAGTTGTCTCCAGCTAACAATAAGACTGATCAATTCCTCACGCTGATCTTTGAGTGATACATGTTTGGCAGCATATGCCTCCCAATCTTCAGACTTTTGTAACAATAATTCAACACCAGTCAAGAACTTGGCAACAGGTGACAATATCGAGAAGGTCAGTAGACGATCACAAATCACAACGAGCTGCTCAAGAATAGCATGCTCTGGCCATTCCTTGATAAGGTCGAGGACGCGTGCCTTGAATCGATGAACAATGGGCTCTACACGCTTAGCTTCACCAACATTTTCGCTCTGATAGAAATCATAGATGTTATCACTCGTCATAGCAAATGAGTTTTCTGCTTCAAGACGTTGGATCACAAGTGAAGTAACATTCAAGTGGCCTGCCTTACAAATTCTATCGGTGCCATTCATAAAAGCAGATTGAGCCATTGAGGCCAATTGACCAGCGGCAGCATAAGACTGCAAGGTTTCACGATCCCAAGACTTGTTGCTACGGACGCATTTATCAATATGATAGGCATTGAACAAAAGACGATGGAGATGGCCAATACGATAGATATCTTCATCATCAAGTACAGAAAGTTCTTCCACAGTCTTTGGTACCGAGTCCTTGGGCTTGGTGGGCTCGTTATCATCAAGGTTCAAGTCTTCGAAATCTTGGTTGAAATCAGCAAAGATTTTCTTGAGATCTTCTTCCTCTAATTCTTCATCAGTACGAGGCTCGTATTTCTTGGCACGTGTCTTGAAAAGCGACTCCTTTTCGGCTTCCATCTTATGCTTGTATTCTTCAGCAGCCTTCCAGACTTGAATGATTTCGCTAAAAACAATATTGACAGAAATCAAATCATGTTCATTGATGTAACCGTTGGTATGAATTCCCATGGTCAAGCGTTGAAGAATCACAATCAAAAGTCGAAGGTAGAAAGCCCACTTACGACTGGTGGGTGCTCTTTCGAAAATCACAGATTTTAATTGAGCCAAGTTGTCAGGGGTAGCCAAAGTGTGCCAATCCATATCATATACATGATGAGATACATCAGGATCGCGAATCAATAATTCAATAACGCTGGACAAGAATTTATCGGCAGGAGATTGACGAACATGTACAGTCAGGATACGCAAACCAAACTTGATGTCATTGACTGCAACAGTCAAGGGCTGGAGGATATCACGGTAAAGAGGGAACTTGGCCTGGACACGATCTAAGAACTGGAGAGCATTACCCTGTAAGACTGACTCACGCTGTAATACGGATTCAATACCATTATCCTGAAGATCAATTAAAAGCTGTTCTACATTGTGATCAAGCATACTCTTTTGAAGATAACGTAAATCAACAAATATTTCATCCAACATGGATTTTTTGGGTCGAAGTGAGAAAATAGTGGCACTGCGAGCGAGTTCACCGTGTACTTCATCCAATTCTTTCGAGTTTTGCTCTACGATAGCATTGGTGTTGTTACCAGTATAGACCTTTTCAATTGACTTTCTAACTTCGATGTTGTCAACCAATATTTGCTTGTGGTTGTTGAGCAAGTCAACACGAAGACGAGGTTCAGAGGTAGGATCAACGGGATAGTCCGGAATATAAGCAGATACAAAAGACAATCCCAGATATACACGTGATTTACCGATGGCAGTGTAGAACGAATTATCGTCCTTGTTTCTCAAGAAGCGAATACTTTCCAATATCGAACCAAGGGCAGCGATATAGAAGGGGTTAAATTCAATCTTTTTCACAGCTTCGGAAAGCCCGGTAACTACGTTTATGGCCTCATCAAAAGGTATGTCATTCGAAGAATAAAGAGTGGAGTTCAACAGAGCTCTTGTAAAGGATGAAATTCCATTGAATGTAGCGGAGAGATTACTGTAAAGTGCTGGGTCAATGACTTCAGCGACACCGTTCAATAACTAAAATAAAAAGGCGGATAATGTTAAAACATGTAAAACATTCAGCAATTAAAAATATAACATTACCTGTCTAGCCATAGAAATTGCTGTAACTAACTCCAACGACTTTCTATCCTTCATATCAACATTACTGGCCAAGAAAGTTTTCAACTGCTTGAGTTGATCAAGTGCATTTCTATAAGCATCAGTAGGCATCCTTTCCACCGAACAGAGGATATTAAGACAAGCCATTGTCTCTACACTTTCAAACAAGCCAAGTGATCCTTCTGTGATACCAAGTTTCTAATTATTATTGCTGTGCGTTAGTATCCTTTTATCCATCAACAAAACCACTATGTATCTATAAAAACTTACCACTTCTTTCTCCGAGGGAGTTAACTGGTACAAGTTATCTTGATAGACACTTGAACGCCAGATACGTTGGTGATAGACTGCAGCTGCATCTTGCACCATACCAGACAGAGATGCATTGATCTTGTCAACATCTAACCAATCATTAAGAAAAGAATGTAATTAGTAAAAAAAGCAATATCAGAAATAAATAAAAAAAAAAGAAATAAAAAATACCTTCTGTATCCAATGTCCAAATCAAGCGTTGGTAAGGAACCATATCCAAGGGTGGGCGTGATGTCTTTTCGAAAGCAAACTTCTTAAAAGTCAACATCAGACTCACTAATTCTTGAAGACCGTCAGAAGATTCGCACGCCAAATCATAAAGACGAGCAATCAGCTCCATTTCTTTCACTAAACTACTATAGTCATAAAGGGGAACAACAGCAGTATCCCAATTAGTATCTCTTTGAACCTTTTCTTGATCAGTATCAGCAGAATCTAACTCGCGTTTTATAAACTAACAATTTGTTAGTATCAGCCTTTTTTTTAAAGAAAAAACATTTTTAAGATTACCTCGGGCAATTTGGCAAGAGATTTTTTGACCACTTCAGCATTTGCAGTATCATTTTCATCCACAGCGTATAATGTGGAGATACCTTCTACTAGGGCTGCCTTTGCATCTACCTTTGCATGTAATACACGTGATTTAGGTGTCAAAACCTCCTCTGTATCAAATTGATAGACATTCATTGTAGCATTGATAACCTTCAACTCTGATTCCAAATCATGCAAAGATTCAGAAGAGAGGGTTGATGGGCAGAAATATTTCCAGAGAGCCTTCATGGAACGACTGGTACTGAAGTCAAAGCCAGACATGATGCTTTCAATATTCTCGAATACATGGTCCATTTGAGGAGACTTGACTCGCTCCATCAACTCACGCTGAATGCGTAGAATAATCAATAGGTTGTCAAGACTGAGTGTAGATTTCTGTGTCAGGCTCCAAGCGAAATCACGAGCATCAAGGATCTTGTTGAAAACATCAAATGTCTTTTTTACGATAATAAAAATAAAATTAGTACAATGTGTTGATAAACTGTTAATAATACTTACGGATGAATCGCATGAGTGGTAATATCCTTGATTTAACAAGTTGAAGAAACAAGATTTAACGGATTCAAAGAAAGGATAGAGCTTGGAAACCACAGGGTGAAGCAACTGGCTCTCTGTCAAACGGCCCTCGTGGAAGCAATAAGATTGCTGAAGGCTAGTCAAATTACCAACCTTGAGGCGTTGAGTAGCATTACACATTGCTTTAGTGGCATATTCTTGTTTATATAAACGGACGAGAAGTGTATATGCGTTAGCAGTATATTCCAGAACGGGTGTAAGTGGTCCCTGGCGGTGCTCATATTTGAGTTTAGAGTATTCCATGTACAAGGGATGTCCCTGAAGTTCCCTCAAGAGGTAACCCAAGCGCTCCAGAACAGCAGTTTTTTCTTCAGTGGTCTGCTGGGCAAGGTAGTTCAACCAGCGGAAAGCTAAACCAACGTATTCAAAAGAAAGCTGTTCCAAGAAATAATCTACAGCTACATCAATCTTTCGTAAAGAGTCTTCGTTTTGTACATCAAGTGTTTCAACTAAATGAACCAAGTAAGCACTCTGTAACACAATTCTGGCCAATGCAGAATCATCCTGGAAGAGCTGGCCACCCAAAAGCAAAGGACAGTTTGTAGGAGAAAACATGTTTTGCAAGACCTCTTCTTTAATATTAGATTCCAAAAGGTTCTGTAACTCCTCTGGTGCTTCTTTTATATCAACAAAGACCTGAAAGAACGATTCAGAAATAGAATCGTTAAGGGAGATACCACGCTGGAGACGTTCCACCATATAAGTGGCAAACATAAGATAATCACGCACATTCTCGGATTTATTGAAAAACTTTCGCTTGGCAGTAGCACTTTCTTGTAACTGGTTCAAAGTCGTGGGCAAATGAGCACCACGAATACCCAAAGCATTAGCAAGTTTTGTCACGTCCTGCAGGTTCTTATTCCAGTTGGAGTCGACAAGTGAAATTTCAATACCACGGTTACGCATAGCACGAGAAAGTTCACCATGCTGAGGATCAACAGTCATAAACATACGGAAGTTTGGATGAGGTGTTATGACCTTGACTTGTCCGTCAACAAGACCTCTTTCATTCACCATCAAGACACCATTGTTTTCAAACAGAGGATTAAGACGATCCAAGACAGAAGGATTACACATATTGGCATTATCAATCAACAACCAGTGTCCCTTTTCCAAAGCGTTGATTAAAAGACCATCAATCCATTCAAATTTACCGGCTACTGAATCTTTCTCCAATGCTTGAAGTTCATCAAGTGAATTGTTTATAGCAGCAATAGCTTCAGGTGCGTCTTTATCGATGACAGAGGCGGATGACAAACATTTCAAAACGTTTGATATAAGTGCGTAGTCAAACTTGCCAGACTCTGAGTTACTATTTACATGTTGTCTACTTTCCAAGGTGTACCAAGCATCATTTAATTGACGAATCAACTGCAAAACAGAAGGATACTGTTCATGATCAGGGGTAAGGCTAGTCAAGTGCATGAGCAAGTTCTTTGATGCTCTGCTAGTCATCTGGGCGAGTCGATCCATGACAACCTGGCGATGACGATTCAAATCAACCTGTTCAAAACCACCCAACAATTCCATGGTGTCAACGCTGTTGTTCATAGCAAATTCCTCCAATCGATTGCCAGCCATTTTGCTCAAAAGGCGAACAAGGGAAGTTTTTCCGGAGGCGGAGGGACCAGTAACGATAGTCATCCATCCTGATTCAATGCACTTCATAGATGCCTCCATAGAGGGTAAGAATGATTGAAGGATATGATCTTGGTGCTCGAATACATCAATGGCACTTTCGGATTGCTTTCTAGCAAGGCTAGAATGACCAACGCAAAACTGAGTTGGAGATACATCATAACTTGGTTGATCAGGCTTCTGGTATTTCACATTGAACACTGCCTCGAAAAGCTGAACAATCTTGACTCTATCCTCATGTGTACGCATACGCTGCATATAAATAATATCAAGATATTCGGCAGGGTCACTCACGTTGTCTTTCTGCATCAATTCAAGCCAGCGGAATACATCACGTAAATTGAATTCCCAAGGAGAGCCCTTTCTACCAAAGCTACAACGAATCATGGTCTCTTCATACATTTGGTTATTGAATTTAATCATCTTGGCCATAGTGGCAGGCTCAAACTCGGGGAAGAGATGAGAACAAATAAACAAGAGATCATCGCTACTAAGCTGTTCAACGTACACTTGAGTGAAACGATTTACAAATGACTTGGGAAGACCTTTACGACCACCACCTTGTTGAAGAGGATTCTGGGCACCAAATACACGGAATTCTTTGTCGCAGAAGAATTCACGATCTAATTCAGGAATATAGACAGCACCACGATGATCCAAACAAGAATTAAGGCCTTCCAATACAGACTGAGAAGCCAAATTCAATTCATCGAGCAAGACCCAGTCACCAGCCTTCATTGCTTGAAGGAAAGGTGCATCACGCCAAGCAAATTCACCACTGTTTCCTCCTTCTACAGGCAAATCGGAACCAAACAAATCCATCAAATCAGTTTGCTCGGAAAGATTGATACGAACAAGATTATGGCCAGAGGCAGCTGCTAAAGCCGAAATAAGACTTGTTTTACCAACACCAGGGCTACCTTCCAGTAAAATAGGTTTTTTGAGCTGCATGGAACGAATGACACGCATGGCATTATCAGACGTTGTTGGTGCAAGCAAAGTAAACTTGATATCTACCTTTGCCAAAGGACCACGAGGAATCTCAAATGGACCAATAGCAAAACGGTCACCACTCATCTGCACCTTATCCTTTGTTTCGCCCAAAATATCCACTTCTGTCGCCTTTGGTTGACCGGACAGATGACGAAGACACTTGAGTCGGAAATCTTTGAGTGTATTACCAGCCAAGAATGAGCCAGAAGAACCATGAGATCCAAGACCATCAAGTAAGACCAAACAACCACCATGAGCAAAAGCAAGCTCAGGGGAAAGACCAGTTTCAACAGCAACATTTGTAAACTTGACCCAGGATAAGATATCACGAAGAGACACAACTGTACGACTTTGGCCAAGAGCTTGACTATACCAAGTAATAAAATCCAACATCTTTTCGCTATACTCGCTTAAGCTGGGATGAATCATTTGCTCCCTGATAATGGCCAAAAGATCATCACGATCAGTAACAGAAGGCACCCAAATCTCGGTGAAACGATTACGCAAAGCAGGGGAGAGCTCCTTTTTACCATAGTCACCACCAGGATTCATTGTAGCAAGGAATTGGAAGTTAGCATGACCATAAAGTTCTTCGATCTGACTACCACCCTTTTCAGCCAAAACCAACAAACGACTTGGTTCCAACACTGAATTCAAGCGTTCGAGCACTGAATCGTCAGCCAATGAAATTTCATCAAGTAAAAAGAGATGACCCTCTTTCATAGCTTGCACCAAAGGACCATCATGCCATTCAAATAAGGCTTGTTGATCATCTTCTTCCATGCGATTGCGTACAGGTCTCTGTCCACCAAGTAAATCACCAGTTTCAGTATTTTGATGACAATTCACAATATGCAATTCGCGGTTGTAAGTCTCTGATAACATTTGACAGACAGTTGTTTTACCACAACCAGTATCACCGACCAAAAGCACAGGTTCATTGTACTTGAGACAACGTGCGACCAAACTAAATAATCTACGCATGGCCTTTGTCCAAACAAGTTTGGTCTCTTCACCGCTTTCTTCAGCCTTCTTTTTAAGAATAGCATCATAAATAGAAAACTCCTCCAACTTGGTACAATCATACATGACTTGCTCATCGAGCTTGACCTTCATCACCTGTTCCAAGACCTGCTTAACAACTCTCTTTTCTTCAGGCTTACGGCATCTTTCTGCTAACAACATGTAACCGTTTTCAGCAAGTTCTTGATAATCATTTGATTCACGACCGGCCCATCGGAAAAGATCACGAAGAGTAATGAAGCCATGCTTTTGTTCAAAGATACGTGTGCTCTGTCTGCGTTCCATCAAGTCGTTGTACACCTTGACAAGTTTTTTACAGTATGAAGGGGCAATAGCACATCTTCTTGATAAAATGGTTTCCAATTCATCCTCAGGTATATCATCGAAATGAAGTTCCAAGAAACGATTACGGAAGGCACGAGAGAGAGCCTTTCTACCACCATAAAGACCAGCAGGATTTTGGGTAGCAAACAGCATAAAGTGAGGATGGGGCTTTACAATTTCTTGTGTTTCAGGAATGAGCAGTTCACGATTATCATCCAAAAGACGGTTAAGTGCTTCCAAAACATCACTAGGGGCAAGATTAAGCTCATCAAGTACAATCCAGTAACCTTTACGGAGCGCTTCAACCAATACACCTTCTTGGAATACAAGCTTTCCTTGGCTATTTGAGACATATGTACCAAGGTATTCTTGGAGATCAGTGTGCTCATGGTTATTGATACGCACAAAGCGGTGACCTGTCTTCTTGGCCATATATTCCACCATACTAGTTTTACCAGCTGAAGTAGGACCTTGAATCAATACAGGGAATTTACGAGACATAATGACACGAGCCAAATTATAAAGCTTGACTTCTACTGATTTAGTAATGATATAACGAGTATCTTCTTGAGGGGGGGATTGACCCTGTTGCAACCAGAAATAGCCAAATTGGATAAAGTCCTCAGCAGGCTGGCGAGGTATTTGTGTGATCAAATGAGTGGGATTTTTCACACCATTTAGGATGGTGCTGTCAATCAACTTACGCATCAGCTCTTCACTCTCTTTATCAAGCTGAGTCAAGAAGGTCATCGAAAAACCTTCGTATAATGAACGACGTAAACCATAAACAGGTGCAATTTGGACGACATAAGTCAGTGCTCTTGCCAAGGTACGCATACTGAAATGTGGACGCTGGTTGGCACCATCGACAATCTTGTGTTGAGCTACCAGTTTTTTGGCTTCGGTATAGAACTGAGCTACATCATCATAGGCACGCTCGTCGCCTGCAGCAATACCAACGATATATTGTCTTACAATCTGTAATAAATCATCGTATCTTGCATCCGGTGGATGGACATAAAACTCGGTGAATCGATTGCGCAAACCAGGGGGGAGATCTCTTTTACCAACATCTGTTGCGGGATTCATACAGGCAAATAGACGGAAGTTGGGATGTCTTTCGATTGGTTTAACATCACCCTTTTCGGTTAGCAAAAGTGAGCCATGTGCATCTTGAAGCAAACCAGAGAGACATTCCAAAGTTTCGGTTGTAGCCAAGTTGATTTCATCCAGTAAAATCCAGTCACCATTACGCACTGCCTTGACCAAAGCACCCTCCATAAAGTTAAACACAAACTTGTTTTGAGATTGTACTTGCTGCACTTCAAACTCTTCGACACGCTTGGCAAATACTTTCCAATTATTGCGAAGTAAAGGAGAGGATGTCTTTTTGTTTTCTACATTTTGCTCGGCTTCGAATTTTTGTTGTGACATTTTAACAGACTGCTTCAACAAGGTAACAAATTGTGTCCATTTCTGGTGAATAAAAGTCTTGTGAACCATTTCCAAAAACTTTCCATTCTTCTTTACTGAAAACGTTTTTTCGAATAATCGTTCGAAATCCTCCTTCAATGGGATAGCCAACACTTTTCCATCTACTGGTTTAAATCCACCCAATAAATCTGAACTATCGGACTGCTGAGAAAGATTCACAACCACCAAATTCTGATGAATCATATCCGCCAAGTGCTGTACCACTGTTGTTTTACCTGTACCTGTTTCACCCACTAATAAGACAGGTTCGGTAAGATGGATACAAACTGCGATTCTTTCCATCAAGCGTAAAGCATGGCCAGTAGTAGCGAAAGGACGCTTCTTTTCACGCTTAATCAATGCCTTTTGTTGTTTTTGTTTGCCTGTGGCTGCAATTGAAGAAAGATTGACACGACCAATGCGAACCATAGTCTCGTTGACATCCAAGGTGGGTCTATACTGATCGACATGGTTACGAACCAATTCTTTGGATATTTGAAGTGGTTCACCCAATGCCTCCAATACTGTCATCCACACTGAATAGTCGGAAATCATACCGCAGAAGCAATCATTTGCCTCATCAAAGATATCCTGGCGTAATGAAATATCCATTCCAACAGAGCTGCTATCATGTAATTTGTCACCAATAAGAATATTGATACGGTGACACCATTTCATCAAATCACGAGTAGATAGGAAACGACCCATTGTTGAAGTGCTCAATGCTGAAAAGTTTGGATCTTGATACATACCAACCATAGTTTGAAACAATCGCATAATATGGGGCGCAAAATCACCGATATGTGCAAACTTGTTACGCACGACGTATTCCAATTCCTCGATGGAGAGAGGATCAACATGCACACGTGTCCATAAATTAGCACCAGTCATTAACTCTCCACCACGAGAGCTTGTTCCTTTACCAGAGCGTGTAGGTACGAATGAGCGTGTACCAAATAACTGGAATCCTTCCTTTGCCTTAATTTTCTCACCACGAGAGGGGATAAAAAGTTGTCTTGTTTCCAATAACGGTAAAAGAACAGAAAGCACTTCTGCAGGAGCCAAGTCAATATCCTCAATCAACACCCAACGACCTTCGAGTACCGCTGTTGTCAATACACCCGCCTGCCAGCGGAATGAACCTGGGGTTGATGTAGATACATAGGTACCGAGCAGTACCTTGGGGTCTGTCTGGTCACCCAAGTGTATCTTGACCAAGTCGGCACCTCTGCCAGTGCGACAGGCCAGTTCCTCCACAATGCACGTCTTACCAGCACCCGTCACACCTTCCAATAAAGTGGGGGCACCAATCGAGAGGGCCAAGCTGACAGCGTGTAAATTACGTGTTGTAGTAGATGTGGATACGAGCTGGGGATCATAATAATGAGCGTCTGAAGTGGTGACTGTTTTGGGGACAAGCACACCACATAAATTACAGGTAAGTTGAGAAAGATCCTCTTCAGAAAGTGTTCCTTCGACAGGAATATAATTGTTGTTTAAATATGCGATTTGCTCATTGGATAATCTCTGCTGTTCCCATAGACTATAAATGGTTTTGTTTTAATAATTCAATTCCATAAAATAACTAAATAAAAAAAAATACCTAAGAAATCTCAAGTCCACTTTATTATCGTCGAGGAAAGCATACAAGGGCTCTTCTGAGTTGTGTTGAGGACCGATAATAGCTGATAAAAGTGATTGTATTTGAGCATCGTTTAAGCCGTAGACTTTGGAAAGCACTAAAACAGCGAGATAACGAACACAAGGATTAGGAAAACGAAGTAATTGAACAAGAGGACCCCAGTTCCAAATGGAAGTAAATGTAGATAATGAAAAAGATAAAAGTCTATAAGTTGTTAATAATAAATCTTGAAGCTCGGCTGTGGTTGCATCGTCAACCTAATCAATTTCAAATATCAGTGATTTCTTTCTTTTTTATTGTATATATTTATATTTTATAATTACCTCAGCCATATCAATTTGGTTTAATCTTTCGAATAATGAAGTGGTATGGGTAAAATATGTTACAGCCAAGCTAATTATAAAAAGAGATAATGCTGGTTAGCTCTCGGGAATCTTTGAATAATAAGCCTCCATACCTTTTTACTTGGGGTACAACAGGAAGCATAAGACTAAAAGCCTTTGCTACAAGTTCAGTTTTATTTACATACTGGTCTAAGAAGGAGGTGAAGCCGGGTAAATTCCAGCGTGCAACCAAGTCGATAACAATGGGACGACAGGCACGTACAACTCTTAATGTCAGTTTTGGATCAAGCATAGATCTCGACACAAGATCAAGCAACTCGGATCCTTGGCTGTTATTTGCATCGATCTCTAATTGACCAATGGCTCCTTTAAGATCGAAGTCCAGCGGATTAAAAGGTAAAGTTGGTTCTGTCATGGAAACGCTTTTATGTTGCCTGTCTAAACGATATGTGCAAATAGAAAATATTTAAAAAAGCAATTTACCTTTTTTTTTTTGAAGAATTGTGACAGCTGCCATGACTTTGTTTGTCTCAAAAAGTAAAAAAGGAAATGGATAATAATTGATCCGCCCACTTTTTTCTAAAAAATTTATGCAAACACTTTAATTGAATTCTTCATTGCAATTCGAAAGACTACTTTAGTTTTGAAAGACTATTGTAGGGCTTGTAGGATTATATATTCTCTTCTTTGACAATCATTTTATAAAAACATGTGAAATTCACTTCACAAAACATAACACTTGTTTTGCATTCAAACAAATAAACAAAAAACAGGTTTTAATTAAGCAAAAATGAACAAAACTAATCGTCATTACTATCCTTTTACTTTCTCTCACTTTGTAATCTATTTTTTTCCTTCTTTTAATAATTCAAGAAATGAATGAAAATATATTAACTGTAGAAAAACTGTGTGCTTATCTTTTTCGTAAGTAAGATTAATTGAAAACGTTCTGATAGCTAATTAGATCTTAGTTGACGATATTCACATCGATGAGCAAGTGATAACTAAAGCAAAAAATGATGATGCCATTTCACTTTCTAAAATTGCTGATGTTTGCTACGATAAAGAAAAATATACAAGAGCAATTGATTGGTACCGCTTGGCTGCTGCTAAAGATAATGCTCATTCGCAGCAGAAAATAGGTTATATGTACCGACATGGGCTATGTTTACCCTTTGACTTCGAATTCTCCATGACCTGGTATTTGAAAGCACATAAGAGTGGAAGTATTGAAGCAGCGTACAATATTGGAAATTTATATGAACAAGGACTTGGTGTATGTTACGACACTGATGCAGCACTCGACTGGTATCTAAAAGCAGCAAATAAAGGCCATGCTATTGCGCAGTACAGTGCTGGATATTGCTACGAATGTTTTAACTTTGGGAAAGAAAATCAACTTTGCGCGCTGGATTGGTACGAAAGAAGCGCAATTCAGGGTAATAATAATGCAAAAAAGAGAATTTCTCTTATGAAAAAAAAAGGGCTGTACATCCTACCTGATCAAAAGAGTAAATAGAAAGTGATACATTTAATGGAAATGTATATTTTCTAAATGAATACAATTTATATTCTAGAACGTATACAGATGGAAAACGATATAAAAAATCAAAAACAAGAAAATGGTGTGCTCACAAATAAATTGGAATTGGCAGAAATAAAGTGGTTGGAAGAAGAAGAAAAATTGAAATTGAAAGACGATAGAATCAAGGCGCTGTTAGAAGAAAATCAGACTTTAAAGCTATTCATTAAAATGGATAGAGAGGAAAAATTGGATTTAAATCTGGATAAAAACGACATTCTACAATTAAAGGATACATTCTACAAAATGATAATTGATCCCGTAAATTCAAACACTGCCTGAACTACAAAAATCTAAAAGGGGCCCTCCAAAGTTAATAATGGTTTATTTTTATTTTACCTAAATAAATAAAAGCAAATTATGTCAGCGACCTACCTTTAAGCGATATATAATTATTTAGCAAAGTTTACCTTTTTCATTTAGATGTTCCAGAAGGGGTGAATTCGTTTATTAGTTATGTTAGCTTAAGCCACTGATTCATTTTTATAAAGAAAAGACACTCATTAGATTTATATTAAAGACATGCTATGTTGAATTAGCGTGAATATATCATTACTGCCCAACCCAAACCAAATGTAACACTTTATATCGAAACCGAGTATACGTATTTTTCATTGTCAATTAGAAACATCAAGTGTGAAAAGATCAAGACTTTTTTTTTCATCTAGATCCCGCACTTTTAGCACCTTCTGTGAAATATTTTGTTGCTAATTTAGTTTCTTCTCATTTTTTATAGCTTATTTCTCATATTCTTTTTTGATTTTTTTTTTCTTATATAAAGCCAGCACTTTTACAACGCACTTCTCCTTTTCTTTTCTTTTCATATATTCTTAAGATGATGTTCTAGTTTTTTATTTCTTTTTTGGGTTTATTTTTCCCTTTTCCAGTGAATTAGTTCGGAGTGGCTGCACAAAAAAAAAGCAATTTTTAATTAATTATCTGTGATCTATCTGATCGAACTAAATAGAGGCAAGGCATTTTTTACGATCAGGATAACCATCGATAAAATAATTAAATGCATAAAGATAGTAAGATGATGCGTGATGAATGAACAAATAGGTATTTGTATGGATGCGAGAAAGCGTATGACAAATCAAAAATGTCTTCTCGGATATGAATAAAAAATTTATCTTGCCAGTTCTTTTTTTAAAACAAAAACAAGAGAAAGAAGTAATAAATTATTGAATATCCTCATTGATATTTAAATTGAGAAAAATAAAAGAGAAGCAACATTTGGTCTGGACCATCAAAAGCCCAGAAAGGTGAAATTTATCGAAAATAGATGTCTTTCTTTTACCTTTTTTTAGAAGAATTATCTGAGCTAAAATATTTAATGTAGTACTCCAAGTTACTATGAAGCAGTAGCGACCATATCTCCAAGATATCAGTTTCATCCTTTATTTTTGTAATAATCACAATAGAATGACCTGGTTTCAAGTGCCAAAATGATATCACATAGGCTTTATAGTATTACAATTAATTAGATGGCAATTTACATTTATTAAAATGAGAGTTCTTTCCCCTCAGTCTGGATCGTTCAATCATCAAGATAAAAACTTCTAGAAAGATTATGCATCATAAGAACTTTATTGAATCAAAGTATAATATTTGATTTTCAAATTAAAATGGATACAAAAGAGTTTCCCTTCAGTTCAGCCCACTTAACATCGGACCAGACTATGGGACCTATATGATTATCGTTACAAGTAAAAACTATGTTGCTTATCTGAGAATACAATAGTATAATCCACAGTATACTCTGTTAAAAGTAGTATATTAGTAGCATCGCTCTGAATATCCCAACATTTAGCTTATTCAATCTGTTATCACTTACAAGAAAACATCAAGGCAATAAAATCTCATATTTTAGTGATAATAGAAAATATATTTTTTTAAGCTAACTACTAAAAGTAAATTACAGATACTACTTTTTATAGAAATATAAAACCCAAATATGAGATATTTTGACGATCTGTTATGGCTTATCAACACAAATAAAAGGAGACAGCAACCACTATTATATTCTTTGTGTTCCGTCAAGTTATTGTGTTGGGACATTTATCCTGATAAAATGAAAGGTCGACTCCTTAAACTTGCCTGTTTTTAATAAAAATATAAAACACTTAAGACTAGAGGATTCTTGTTATTTACAACATACCATATTTGTTATATATATGGTGAGTGTTTCTTTTACAGATTTATTATCATAATCATGTAACTAGAGGTGGACTTTTACAATTCCTCAAACATACGATATATTTGTAAATGACAATTTAAACTAGTTTATGAATTTAATAATATATCATCATCGTACTTTTTTAGAAAAAATCAGTCATTGTATTTTTTTTATTACAATATTTATTGTTATTAACGAAATACTCGGTAGCTTTGCTCATTAGAACTGAGGGGTTGACTTTGCCACATATATAAATGTTGGTTAGTTTTTTGATTGGTAGACCCGGACAATCGATAAGAAATCATCTTTTATTTAGTTCCAAACAAGCAACTTACTTTATTCAGCATGCCAAAAATATGCCCTCAATCATACATTTCCCTATGCTTGGTTAAATGTAAGGAATAATTTAGATTGATTAACTAATATCTCGATAAATATACATTAAAAAAAATAGATGATGTTAAACTGCAAGTGCACAATAAACTCAATGCAGTAGCACATACAACGCCACAAATGTGAAAGCTAGAACTAATGATAAACTGGCCCAAGCACAGGGCCGGGTTTTTCTTTCTTTTTTTGAGAAAGTGAACGATGAGCCAAGTCCGCTTTGGGTTCCTGATCAAAGGAAAAACTTCATTGGAGGCGGTTAGGGAAAACAAACTTAACAAAAGCTAATTTCCCCCCAGATGATTCACTTCTGTTTTTTGTTAGCACGCCTTCAGATGTACGGAGTACCGAAATTATTTCACATATAAATACTCTTAATTTTTATATTTTCCCTTTTCCTTTAGATTATTATTACCATTCCATTCTTTTTTTTTCCTTCTTTCTTGACGCTGGTCGTTTAAATACAATTAAACTATCATAAATATGTCTCGTACCCTTTCTTTGTTCACTATTGTGGCTATTGCCTTTGCTGGTTTTGCTTCTGCTGCACCTGCTCAAGTAGCTAACCCTTCCTTCGAACTTGCAAAGCGCGATAAACCCTTTAAAGGAATTGGAACCTTCTTCCACCCCGCTACTGAGGGAGGATCCACCGGTGCTTGTGGCCCTGACGAAAACGATAACTCTGATATCGTTGCCTTAAACGCACCTCAATATGGTGATATGGGCTCAAAGAGTGAATGGTGTGGAAAGAAGATCACCATTAAGGGTAAAGCCGGTACTGCTACTGCCAAAATCAACGATGCGTGTCCAGAATGTAAACATGGATCACTCGATCTTACTCCTTCTCTTTTCAAGAAGATTGTTGGCGATGAAGAAATTGGTGAAGGTGATATTACCTGGACTTTGGCCTAAATTATCTTATTATTATATAAATATAAAATTTCATATACAAAAACTTTGATATTTTTCTTTTTTTTATGTTCATGTCTATACATCTCATTCTGAATATAAATAAATAAAAATGGTCATAGTTTGATACCTTGACACATTTTTCTATTAGTAGATGACTTGTTAGTGCACCTGATTACAATGTCATTCTTTTTTTTCTCACGTACAATCAACCTGTTTATTATTGAAAAGTGGGTTGTGTAGGAACGAAGTAGTATTTACTTTTGGGGGTTTTAGCGATAATAGGAAATACATCTTATGAACATATACTCTGAGCATATTTATTGAGCTTTTATTTCGCTAAAATTTTCAACTAGTGAACTCTTGAACAGCTCATTTAATTTGATTCAAGTGCTTTCTTTTTTATGGTAAGAGATTTAATATTATTTTAAAACATTTTTCTAAATTTGGATAAAATAATCATAAGCGTTCATAGTGATGCGCTAATATGTATTGCCAATTTCTTTAGATCAAAATTATGATGCTATTTCTAATTTATAAAATAATTTGCTACTAATTGACCTGTCTTTCTTATTAAAAATCCTTTTTTGGAACATAGTTGCTGTCTCTGCTCCGCTTTGCTGTTACGATGGGAAGAGAAAAGTAAGAGAGAAGACGAAGAAAGTCTTGTTTAACTAGAGTTATATGTTAAAGTAATGAACAGTGGTATACACTGTTTCTTTTTTCATTTCTTTTCTTTTCATTCAGTCAAAGGAATAGCAAATCAGTCAAACCATTTAAGCCACTTTGTTTGAAAAATAATGTTACCACAATCACAAGCAAGGATTCTAGTACGATATGTATAGTGAGCGTACGGTTACACGTCTATGCTATACTATATAAAAAACATTTCATGGTGACTATCAATGCCAAGAGTCCCCTGAAGCTAATTTATTTCACTAATACTGTTTATCTAAATGCAAATATTTTTGTTTATCTATAAAAGCTATGTGCTTTGACCCACTTATCTATTCACAATAGCAGTGATGGCAAATCAGTTTTTCCAGCAAAAGCAGTAAAACAGGCTAGTAGTAGGTAAAGAAAGTAATGAATATGCATCTTCAATAGAGTTTACATTTTGCAGATCCTTTTTAAAAGAATGGATGAATGGCAACATTTGTCATACCATGGAGCAACGAATTAATTTTAGTTTGTTAATTGCTTTTCCTCCATTTCCGATTCCGCTTTTTCGTCTTTTCTCTTTCGCTGTCCTGTCAATCATTGTTCGGGACTTTGAATTATTTTATTATAAATACTTCTTTTATATTGTTCTTTTCCTACAGCCCTTTTTTTGTTCTTTATATAAATAAATCATGGAGAAAAAAGACGACGAAGCTTTCTTACCCAAGCCAGCGATTCAAAAGAGTGCACCCAGCCACTCACTGGGGTTGATCTCTGCTGTTGTCGCATTTTACTTTGTCATTTCACTTTCAGTTGTGTTTCTCAACAAGTTTATCATGAGCAATTCAGATTTTCCTTATGCACTCTTCGTAACTTGGTATCAACTTGTTGTTGCCTTGGTACTGCTACTTATTTGGTCACACCTTGGTAAAACGTAAGTTTCTTGACCAGGTTAAAAATGGATAATACCCAACATATTTTTCTCTTGTAGAAATGCCATGTTTAGCATTATTCCACCTTTTGAATTTAAAAAGCACGTGGCAAAGAAAGTAGCACCTTTAACGATTGTTTATGTTATGATGTTGGCGTTAAATAACCTATGCTTAAAATATGTCGAAGTTACTTTTTATCAAGTAAAGTAAAAATCTATATTTTTATTTCTTATCATTTTTATCAGTACCATTTGTTAATTATTTCATGATCTCCTGTTCTTTTTTTCAAGGTTGCACGATCTTTGTCGATCAATTTTTCAGTCGCCTTTACCTATTTTATTTTAGGTAAAAAAACTTCAACACCAGCCCTTTTAGCTTGCGTCATTGTCTTTTTGGGCTTTGCTATTGGCTCTTACGGTGAAATCAACTTTTCTTGGGCTGGTATTTTCTATGGTGTTGGTTCATCAGCTTTTGTTGCCCTTTACGGTATTTATGTTCAAAAGACGTTGGCTGCAGTCGATAACAATCAATGGAAACTTTTACATTACAATACAACACTTGCCATTATCTTCTTATTCCCGCTCGTTTTGTTCTCGGGCGAGTTATCAGAAATTTCAGCTTACTCGATGGATGTTATCACTCAGCCCAACTTCTGGCTTTTAATGGTAAATATAAATGATAGTAGGAATAATAAGTTATAATGATTCTAATTCATCCCGACTATTTATCAAGACATTAACTGGCATCACTGGCTTTGGTATTAACATTGCCATGTTCCTTCAAGTCAAGTACACATCAGCTTTAACAAATACCATAAGTGGTACAGCAAAGGTAGGGGGAAAAGTAGCTGAAAATGACAGCATTTATTTACTCTTTTTGAATGAATACAGGCTTGTGTCCAAACTATATTGGCAGCAGCAATTTTTAGAAACCCTGTTTCCAGCTTGGTAAGTTCATAAGATACAAAGAAGGTGGATATGGCACTGACATTCATGAATTTAATGTAGAATTTTCTGGGCATTGTGCTGGCACTATTTGGCTCAGGATATTATGGCTGGGTCAGATATAAGGAAAGAATGTCAAAATAATTCATCTGTATTATATTATTATTATTACAATCATTCATGTACCATAATACAATTCGATATCATGTACAAAGACGTACTTTATTAGAAATAAACAGTAATTTTAAGTGGTTCTTCAAACGAATTGAGTTTATGTTGGATAGCACCACTTTGGTATTGGGTAATTAAAAGCATAATGAAATATGTGCCAATGAACACAAGAGTTCAAGGTATTTATCCAAAAAAAAAATCATGCACTTTTGATATGAGATCCAGAAGTCAACAAAGACGAGAATCATATAAACAACGATATGTATAATCCAATCCGACTACAACAGTAGCACTACGCTCTCAGAAAACAACAATCATAAAAAAAAAAACACCATTATTGATGCCATCTCAATAGCCTCAATTCAAGAGATGAAGTATACTGTAATTCAACAGAAGATGTCCTAAAAATACACAATAAAAAACGTAACGCAAATCGAGAATCGATTGGCCAAAGTGCTATGTAAGGAGATCAATAGCGAAAATGTCAACGAACAAAAGAATAGAAAAGACGTATAATGTAGTGTAGGCGAATAGATGCAGTGATAGATGAAGTTGTATGAAGATAATTGGTAGTAGTGGGTATGGAGTGAGTAGTTGGAGGTAAGTGTGAATGAAGGAGATAAAGTAAAGTAATAAAAAGAAGAAGATACTTATTTTATTTATTATTAGGTTCCCCAGCCTCAAGACTAGCACTAGCTTGTAAACACACTGATTGTAAATACAACATGCAAGTTGTATGTATATATGCTTTTTCTAAATAAATAAACTATATTATTATCCATTAAATGATGTCAAAATGTATTCTTTGATCTTCTTTGGATGAAGAGTTAATATTATCATTATTATTATTATTTGATGACAGGCGCTAATAAATTCATCGTACAAAGTATGGTCAATTTGGTGATGTGAACTGTCATGCTTGTTAGTTAATTAAAAGAAACCTAAAGTGTATATCATAATTCAGATTAACTGATAGAATCGGTGGATCACTATTTTATTACAATACCTTCTTTTCATTATCAATAAAGATAGATTTGTTTACACATTTTATTCAGCATGTACTCTCCATGTCGATGTTATAACCTGCAAGTAATATATATTTATAAACAAGTTCCTATAATACTTCGAGCCATCTTTGTTAGTAGAATGTATTATATCCAATGGTATTAATTTTACTCCTTCTATTGAAACTTGAATCATCCGCTTCCAGCACCTTCCATCTCATCTGAGTAGCCCCAACCAGGTTATACAAGATACGTTAACAAACTTAAATGGTGTAACTACAAAATCCACAGCTCCACCCATTTTGTTTATAATTAAGTATCAAAGCTCATCAGTTACTTCCATCTAAAACTGTTTACTTTTTGATTGGTTTAATAAAGAAATAATCTTTTCATTATTACAACACATTTGAACAGTCGATACATTATCCTAAAGAAATGTTTGCATATACCTCGATTGCTTGTCAGAAGTATTGGAATGCAAGAATTTTATTTTGATGTGGGTAATACAAATAATCTCGAAGTTTCTTGATCTCGTGCACATGTCTATGCGTGTTCATGAAATCCAAAGACACCAAAGCTTCAGAATAATAACATAAAGTGGTCTCTTTAAGCACACTTTCGATATTGCTACACTACTTGAGAGTGTATTATGAATTATCAGAGTGCCAACACAACTAACCTTCTTGCTGACGATGGCGATAGTATGAAGGTATTCAGAAAAAAAAGTATGAACTTGTAGATCCGAATCCGCCGATACTAGGGAACTTTTTTTTCTTATAATCTGCAAATAAACACCATAAGCAATTAAAGTTGCCATGTTTTTTCGGTTATTAGTTTTTAATGACCACCAATTCTATCACAAAACCCGAACTATTAATACATACGTTCGCAGTGAACTATGTATATAAATACATATTATCAAGTTGACATCGTGCCTGATTGATATTGTCTTCTGATTTTTAATAATTCTTTCTCGAATTTCCAGTACTGAACTAGTATTGATGGTGGTAATGAGAAATAGAGATCTAACCATAGCAGAACTCAGATAATTTTTTTCGTCATTACTTTATTGTCAGACTTATCTTGAACTTTTATCAAAATACCTATAAAATGT